>CATIWQ010215714.1:0-39922 GCA_949673415.1 Euphorbia schlechtendalii
AAAAGGTATATTTTTTTTCAACTTAGTGTTTGCTCTTTGCTGATTTGAATAACTCAGTGTATGTAGAATGATAATAACTTGCTATATTGAATAACTTAGCCAATGTTGTATGTTGATAACTTGTTGTATTGAATAAGTTAGATAATGTTATACTAGACTTACTTAGATTGGTGTTTTATTATGAAATAGGAACTTATAGAGGCTTTGAAAGATCTAGCACCAGAGATGGAGCATAGATTTTGTGTCAAACACATGTATGAGAATTTCAAGAAGGTTTACAAGGGTGAACAATATAGAAAATTGTTGTGGGGGGCTACCACTACTGGTACAGAAAGATTATTTTTAGCTAGGGTTAATGAACAGAAAGAGTTTGATAAGAATGCTCATGATTGGGTGATGAATCACGATCCCAAAACATGGGCTAGATGTTTCTTTTCAATTCACTATAAGTGTGATGCTATCCAAAATAATGCATGTGAATCCTGGAATGCATACATTCGGAAAGCTAGAGACAAGCCAATCTGCAATCGGACAACACTCTTGTGAGCCGAAGACATTTTAAAGTGCGGTGAAGAGGGCAAAGAAAATATTTAGTCGGTTTTAAAATAAAATATACCTTTAATTAATAAGATGGAATTTAAAACACTATAAGAAAAATAGGAGTTGCCACGCAGTTTAGCTCTATTGCGAAATTCGGTATAATCAATCCGACTAGGACGCCTATACCTCTTGAACAGAGATTCTAAATTTGGATAAAGCACCTATTAATCCACTTAATTCATAAGCTTAATTTCAAAAACATTATGTCATTTTCACCATTTTACGCCTATTCCGACTTTTAAACCTAGATTATTTACTATATGCTATTACAAAAAATGCAAGAAAATAAATACAAATTATGTCTACTATTTACACAAATCTAGAAAATAAATTAAATAATACACAAAATAGAAATTTTCACTCTGAGATTTTAATAAAAATCTCAAATCCAAGTTTTGTAAGAAGTCCAACAATCATCTTGCAAAACTCAAAAGAGACATCAAAATGATCACATAACAAAATAAAATGAAATGATAAAATGAAATAAAATATTTACACTGATGATGTAAAATAAGAAAATATGATTACCCTCAATATTACTTTTTCATGTATTGCCCAAATTACAACCAAATTTCAGAAATAAGAACTTGAGATCCGAATCAAAACAGTTTTGTGAACGTTTTTATTTAAAAACTCAAATAGAGAAATCGAATTGAAGAACTGAAAATGAAAATCAATTTCGAAAACAAGATTTCGAAAGAGTAATTTGAATTGCTCTTAAAAAACCCTTTGCCGAAGAAATACAAGTGAAGAGAATACATGTTTTCGAAAATCTCGATGTAATCGAACTCAGTGCTCTCTTAAAAATGCACTTTGTTTTTTTAAATGATCAAAATCTGTCCCCTCTACCTAGGCCCGGTTCTGATAAATTGAGGGTCCTAGGTAAAATAATATAGAGATTAATAAAATTGGCCCTTAGTAAAAAATAATAATAAAAATTAACTATTTTTTGTGAAAACCAAGATTTGATCTCATAATATATCACTTTCATAATAAATTACTTACCATTTCATCTACTAATAATTATTGTTTACTTTTATCTTTTTAACATTAACTACTAAAATTATAAAAAAAATATTATTTTTGGGGCCCCTTCCGACATGGGCCCTGGGCGGTGGCACTCGTTGCCCACCCCAGGGCCGGCCCTGCCTCTACCGAACGAACTCGTGCCCCTTTTGTAGCTGTGTTTTTCTCAACAAATTTGCTACACACTTATGAGTTGTAGATTTCAAATCCATTTCCTCTCTTACTTATCCTCTATTCTGATTAAAAAAAAAAAAAATCAAAATAAGAATAGACGTGGTCCTTAAGAGATGGAATACACTCTACTCTTTCCTTCCCTTTCCTTTTTTATTAAAGAAAACAAAATAGATAAATAAAATAAAACAAAGAAAATGTGGCCACGTCTCTTTTCATTTTATTTGAAAACATTTTCATCACATATGCTTATTTTACATTATATAATAACATATATCATATCTTATAATTTTACATTAGTATAAATTGATATACTACATTGTTTATGATTATAATATATTGTAATATAGGATTACTGATTAAAATATTAAAAGAAGAGAGCTATACGGGTCAAGTTAAATACGATATGAAGAACATTGGGTTGTTTTTTATGCCTCATTCAAAAATTCGAACATGAAACATAAACACAAAATATATTGGTAAAATATAATCATTGGATCAGGGCGGAACGTGCTCACAGCTTGCCCCTCGCGTACTAAATTTCGAGATTTTGAATCAAAGAGATATCATCATACATGAAAAGAACATGGTGAGCTAAAAACAAAAGTAGTGTGTGTAATAATTTACACAAGGAAAGAAAACTGAGGTTCTAGTGACATGCCATTGGAATTTTTTGTGTTTAGTGATTGACATTGGCTCGATGGCACATCGGGTTGCTGGTTAATTAAGACAGTAATTAAACATGTAAAGTTGCAAGGTAAAATTTAAAAGTTTAAAATTAACCCTAACGGATCTCCTAAGCATACCATGATTGATATAATCTAAGTTGAAACGTTCCATAGATGCTAATAGGTTTATAAAATTTATTAAAAGAAACCTAGCATCTAAGTTAAGGTCAATACCAGTTGATGCGTGACTTCCTTTGGTTCGGTGCTCCCTTAGTAGAACTAGTCTTCAATCTAGGACAACCTTTATGATTTATCCACACGGATCCTCACTGATCAAAACCTTCAATGAGAAAGAATCTGTTGATAGACAACAAATGCTAGACCGCTCGAAAACTAACCTAAAAATATTAACTAAGAAGACTCACTTTAAAATAGAAAGAGCCTTCTAAAGAATTCTTGAGATGTTGGAGAAACACATTGAGGATCTCGCAAAAAGCTCCCAAGAAAAGATGTCGAACTCAAAAGGAAGGTTGAGCTAAAGTGTTGGAAAAAGGAGAAGGGAGGCCACTATTTATAGTGAGAGGGGAGTTCAAAACTCTACTAAAAAACCAATGTGGGATGGGATTTCTCCCATCCCACACATGGGTCAGAGAGCGGAGCTAGTCGACCAACGCGCATAGCACTTTTATCTTAGTGCTAGTGCACTCTAGTGGCTTGTAAGAAAATTTTTCTTGCGTGGAACCGCGTAGGCCCCACCCATGAACAACCCATGTTCACGGGGCCTACTCGCAATGGGAAAAAATCCTTTACCGTGCTCCGTGCAGTTTTTTCCAAAAATTCTCCTTAATCCTTTTAATTATTCATCTGGTCCAACAAATTATTAATTTCTCCAACGATTTCGATACCCTTAATATTTTCAGCATAGACAAAGTTTGTAAGTTCTTTACTTAGTCTAATAAAGACCCAAAATGTGTGGTCTCATACGGTCCCGAACTATAGAGCCACTAGAGATTAGCCTAAACTTGGCTTCCCATAGGGGAACCTTTAGGCTTAGTGTTCCAGACCGAAATGAAACCTGATAACTCTAGATGATCAAATGGAGTTTCTAGCAAAGGTGTATGATCCCCTGATACTTGGAATGTCATATGTTTGTGACTTGATCCGGTTCTACAATTGTAACCAATACTATGTACTCCTTCCATCACACTAAGTACCATCCAGTTTATTAAGCTCAAATTAAGTGTCAGCTCATATAATAGCCGTAGCTATCTTAAAATTAGACTTGTTCACGAAGAACAACACTCGCCATAATGTATCAAGATTGACTAGAAACCCTTTCCATCAATCTTATACTCTTTTTAGAGGTTATGAGTGTGTCTTTTCAACAAGAGGCCCTAAGGTACATCTCCCATTATATCACTATATCAGGAGCGATGGATACCATCTTGACTACTCGGCTTACCAACATGTGATCATCACTATACCCTTAATTACCCGTATCATCATGATTACCAAGGTATGAATAAGTATGACTCAAAGTATAGCAAAACTACACAAAGTAACTAATATCTCAGGTTTGAGGATACTTGTATTGCTATTGCAATAAGACATGACACCAACACATGGATATATTTAATTTCGAGTGTCTATGTTATTGCAATCTCCAATGTATTACCCGAATACATTCATATGTTAAGTCAAGGTGTCACCTTGAGCTCATGAGATCGGTTACTTGGATCTAATCTAAGGAGTAAGCCTACACATGCTAGTCTGTCAGCTTCATTGATGTCTAGTCTCAATGAAACTATGACTACGAATATTTAGACTTGTCATAGTAACACATATCTGATGTTCTTCCACCACATAGCTCCCACTACGTCCTTGCACTTTTATGCTATGAAGTAGTCACAAACTTTATCTTATCAATGGGTATATATATATAACACCACATATATATGATACCATCGAGATATATAAATTAAACAAACACTGATAAATAACAAAGATGCCTTTATTATTAATAATAATAATTTGAAATAGTTTGTACATCATAACTAATTAAGATATATCACCCTAATTGCCTCTAGGACATACATCATGTCTAACAATCTCCCATTTGCACTAGAGCCAAGTGCCCATGTGCTTTATTCCATACTCATTAACATGTTGGTCATGCTTAACCTGAGCTTATGGCTTTCTTAGCTTATCCACTAGATTCTTGTCTGTTGGGATTTATTCTAAGCTTATATCCTCTCTAGCTACTATCTCTTGAATGAGATTGTATTTTCTAAGTACATATCTGTTTCTCTTATGAGATTATGGTTCCTTTGCCTGAGTAATAGCCCCATTTTATAACAATAGATAGATATTGGATTTACAATGTTGGACACCACACTGAGATCACCAATAAATCCCTTTAACCAGATAGCTTGCTTAGCTGCTTCTGAAGCAACTATATACTTAGGTTCAATGGTTGAATCGGTAATAGTATCATATTTAATAATTTTCCAAATAACTGCCCCTCCATTTAACATAAACACATATCTTGATTGGGAATTGTAATCATCCTTGTCTGATAGAAAACTCACATCTGTGTATCCCTTCATAGAGAGATCACCTTCTCCGTATACCAAAAACATATCCTTAGTCCTACGTAAGTACTTAAGGATAGTTTTAATGGCCATCTAGTGCTTCTCATTTGGATCAGATTAAAATTTGCTCATGAAGTTCAATGCGTGTGAGACGTCAGGACGAGTGCATACCATAGCATACATGATAGATCCCATCACTGAAGTATAGGGTATTCCATTCATGCGTAGTCTCTCCTCTTGTGTTTCAGACACTCAGATTTAGAAAGGTTAATCTCGTGAGATATTGGGAGATAACCCTTTCTTGACTGCTCAAGGTTAAATCTAGCCAAAACCTTATCTATGTATGTAATTTGAGAAAGACTTAGCAGTCTTCTAGATATATCTCTGTAGATCTTTATACTAAGTATAAAAGCTACTTCTCCAAGGTCTTTCATGGAGAACTTCTTTGGCAATCATGACTTCACTATCTGAAGAAAAGGAACATCATTTCCTATTAGTAATATGTCATCGACATATAACATAAGGAAAATGATCTCACTCCCACTAGCCTTCTTATATACACAGGGCTCATTAGCGTTTGACACAAAACAAATTTCTCGGATTGTCTCATCAAACCTAATATTCTAACTCCTTAATGCTTGCTTAAGTCCATAAATGGACCTTTACAACTTGCATACCTTCCAGCCATCCTAGGATGTGAAACCTTTGTATTGTGTTATATACACATCCCTATCCAAATTCTCATTAAGGAACATTGTTTTCACAATCATCTACTAAATCTCATAATCGTTATGAGTAGCAATGGCAAGGAGTATTCTGATAGACTTCAACATGGCTAGTGGTGAAAAGGTTTCATCATAGTCAATGTCTTCCTTTTGACTGTAGCCTTTTGCAACTAACCTTGCCTTACAGGTAATTATATTACTGTCCATGCCAGTTTTCTTCTTAAAAACCCACTTGCATCCTATGGGCTTAATCCCACTTGGAGCATCAACCAAAATTCAAACTTGGTTTTCGTACATCGAGTCCATCTCTGACCTCTTGGCTGTAAACCATTTGTTAGACTCTGAGCCTTCCATTGCCTCCTTGTAAGTCTTGGGCTCATCATCTTCCATAAAGGAAGATATATTTATCATTAGTGATGAGAAAACCGTATTGCTCGGGAGCGATTAGAGCCCGATCTGACCTACGTAATGTCGGTGTTATAATAGACTATTCCATGCTTACACTTTCTTGTGTAACATGTGTAGAAACAATCAGTTGATTGTCTATTTGATCTTCTTTAGTGCCTAACTCAAGATGGCTCCCACTTTCTTTTGCAAGTATATGCTCCTTCTCAAGAGCATTTCTAGAAATAAGTACCTTTTGTTCCTCGGGATCATAAAAGGTATAACCCATAGTCTCCTTAGGGTAACCTACAAACAAACACCTATCAAACTTAGCACCCAGCTTATCTGAACTTATCCTCTTTCCATAAGCAAGACATCCCCTAACTCTCAGGTGAGAAAGAGCTGGTTTCTTACCATACCACAATTCGTATGGTGTTTGATCAACAGATTTTGAGGGTACACTATTTAGAATATAAACTACGCTCTCAAGTTTATACACTAAAAGGATATGCTAAGTTCTACTCGGCTCATCATGGACCGAACCATATCGAGTAAGGTTTGATTTCTCCTTTCTGACACTCCATTATGTTGGGGTATATAAGGAGGTGTCCACTAGGATAAAATAATTAGATAATTCTGAAACTCTTGGCTTAAGTATTCACCACATTGATCAGATCAAAGTGTCTTGATACTTTTCCCAAGCTGCTTCTCTACTTCGGTTCTGAACTCTTTGAATTTCTCAAAACTTTCAGACTTGTGCCTCATTAGGTACAAATTACCATATCGTGAGTAATCATTGATAACAGTTATGAAGTAGACGAAACCCTCATGTGTCTTAACACTCATTGCACCAGATACATCAGAATGTATTATTTCCAAGGTACTAGTGGCACGTTGACCCTTTTCTTGGAAAGGTTTCTTAGTCATCTTTCCCTTTAAACAAGGTTCGCACGCACCATAGGATTCCCATTCCATTAGGCATAAGTCACATTGGGTAACTTAGTTAAACGAGTCTCATTTATATGGCCTATATGACAATGCCATAAGTAAGAGGATTTCTCATTATCTAATCCTGGTTTCTTAATAATGTTCATATTTAGAATTTTAGTTTTAATATTTAGAACATAAATGTCATCAATACATATTCCACATGCATAAAGAACATTATCACATCGAATTTGACAATTATTATGAGAAAATAAAATCTCAAATCCATTTGTTGCCAAACGAGTAACAAAAATAATATTCTTAGTGATAGAAGGAATATAATAGTAGTTGTTCAAACTAAAACTAGGCCACTAGGCAAACGAAGGCTATATGTCCCTACAATTGTTGCAGCAACCCGTGCTCCATTTCTAACTCTTAGGTCTATTTCCTTATTTGCAAGCCTCATACTATTCCACAACCCCTGTACAAAAGTACAGATTTGAGTACTACAACCAATATCAAATACCCATGCAGACTCATAAGGAATTGTCGAGAAACTCTCTACCATGAACATAACTGAAGTAGATGCCTCACTTGTCTTCTTCTTCACTTATTCAGAAATCAGAGCTTTACAAACATGTTTTCAATGTCCGAGCCTTCCGCACATGAAACATATCACTTTGGGCTTTTCCTTTTCAATGATCACATTTTGACCTTCCTACTGATATGTTTTAAACCCTTACCCTTTATTCAAGTCTTACTTGCTAAGGTACATGATCCTCTAGTCTTCAGACCTTCTTCAAAACTTCTAAGTTTCTTAATAAACTCATATGTCTTGTTGGTCTTTCTCGACATCATTTAATCTTTCAGGAAGGGTGAATAATTATCAGACATACTTTCAATCATAGTTTGTATGTCATACTCACAATTTCTTTCAATTCCTATCTGCATCATTCTCTTTGAATACTCAAAGAATTCAATACAACGCTTAGTGGCCAGGATTCCATCATTTCTCCCAGAGGTATAGAAGATTTTCTATATTTGATTCCATTAAATCTTCATGCCCTCATAAATTCCTCTAAGATGAATCAACATGGATTTTAGGTCCATACCATCATGTTGTTTCTTAAGCTTCAAGGTCATGGTTTCGAGCATCATAAGTGAAACAACAAAAACATCCTTCTTATGCTTAAGATACGCCTCCTTTTGTTGGATAGAAGCCTTGGAATCAAGATTGAATGGTTCAGGATTATCTAAAATATAATCCATGTTGTCTTCTCTTGCTCCTTTCTAAGAGCCTTGAACTAGTCATCAAAATTGATCCCTGTTGTGAGTGGACGACACGGAGTGATGGGCCGAGAGCACACGGGGATGAGAGGCATGTTTCACCGAGGTGTTTAAGTTGAAAATAAAGGTATCGGGTCAGGGACCCAGAAAAAGTTCAGTATGGAAAGCGAAAACATTTTTAGATCGGTTAAACCCGAATCCACCGTTAAAGTTTACTTTGTCCATTATAGCCATCAGTATTTGATTATACCCTGAAAAACATCCATGAAGGAATACATAGTTGCCCTTGCTACACTGTCTACCAGAACATCTATTTGGGGTATGGGGAAATCATCCTTTGGGGAGGCTTTGTTCAGGTTCCTAAAATCCATATAAAATCTGACCTTACCATCCTTCTTTTCCACTGGGATGATGTTAGCTAGCCATGTCGGATACTCAACCACTTCAAAGAACTTAGCTTCAATTTGCTTTGCCAGTTTAGCCTTGACCTTCTCTGCCCATTCGGGCCTTAAGCGACATAGTTTCTATTTTACTGATTTGATTTGAGGGTCAGTTGGGATATGGTGATCCATGATCTATCTATCCACTCCGGGCATGTCTTCATATGACCAAGTAAATGCTACCACGTGACGTGTAAGTACATTTGTGATCTCTCTCTTTTCTTCAGAATTCAAATCATTGGAAATTGTCACCATTTTTTGTGATTCGTTTGTAGCCAAGTTAATTTTGTTTAATGATGTGTCATTAATGTTAAAGACATTATGCGTATGATCATATGAATGCATGGTGCCATCAGGAAAAACATTAAACAAGTAAGCAAAATTATCATATTTCATTGATCTGGCCTCATAGGCAAAATTATAAAAAACATCCGAAATGTTCAAGATCACATCATCATTATTGTTATCCTCCACATGCGGAGGGCCTTCATTTGTATCAGCAGGTGTATCAAGAGTTGGTTCAACTTCATGGGTGGCTTATGCCAGCTTTTCCATGAGGAGTCTGACGTTGCCCGATAGATCCCAGTCTTTCGCGTCACCCTTCTTCTTAATCAGTTCGCTAACGGCCTTTGTGAATGCTGTCACTGCATCTTTTAGTGCTCCACCTCTCTCAGGTTTGGTCGATTCATCCTCAGTTGAGGTCACTTCCATGGCCAGGATTGGTTCTTCTTCAAGTACAAGCTCTTTTGGGTGTTCAATCAGCTTGCCAATTGTGAAGTCAAAAACATCATTAAAGATCTCAAGCCCTTTAACCTCTTCTCCATTCAAGATTGACGGTTCCAGCTCCCTTAGATACGTCTTACTGCCTTCAGCCTCGCAGATGCTAACCATGTTACAGAATAAGTGTTGCTTGTACTTGTACATTTTCCTATTTAGGGTGAGTCCCAAACCTAGCCTAGGCATGACCAGAATGGGATTAATGGCTCTAATGATCCCCTAATGGTGTTATCCCATAAATCTTCGCAGGATGAAACCCTATTTCTTCATCTAAGCTTTCAAACTTCCAGGGAAAAAACAATACCCCTTTGGAGTCCTACGCTCCTTTTTCTTTCCTTTACTGGCCATTGCCACCCTTAGCCCTTGTGTTGCTCTCTCATCGAAAAATAATACCGCGTTAATTGTTATTGTCCTCCCATTGTGTATAAGTGTTATCTTTTGGTGTAAAGTGGAAGGGCCAATCCTATTGCATGGATCCATGGCCTACTCAAGAGCAACGAGTAAGTTACAGGGATGTCCAGTACAGTGAACTTTACATTGGAGGTCACTCCCCCTACAGTAACCTCTGCTTCGAAACTTAACACTACCCCTCTCTTTAAATCATCGTAGGTTCGAACCATCGTGTCTGACTTGGCCAACATATCCTCCCTTAGCCCTAAATGAGGTAGGACCTTGAGTGGAGATAAATTAAGGGCCGACCCATCATCAACCATCACACATGGTATTGCCAGATCAAAAATTTGAACCTTGATTAACAAGGCCCTATTGTGCAACCCTAATTCTCATGGCAGTTTAGATTGATCAAAGGTTATGGATGGCATTTGACAGGGAGTGATTCCTTCTCCAATGGCAGCACACATCTCAATTACAAAGGTTGTAAGTGTAGCAGGAATTTCCATTAACCTCTTGACAAGGCCCATCTTGTGTTATTGGGATATCTCAAGCATCCTCCATATGTTGTACTTTTCCTGAGTCCCCTTCAGTTTGTTCACTAAGGGGTCTACATCCAGTATGTCCTCATCCACCTTCACGGGTAGAGGTGGCTCAGGTTATTCCCTCGTGAGTTCCTTAGGCCTGGAGTTAGTAAGCTGTACCACCTCTTCCTTTAGGAAAACCCGACCACTTCGGGTAACTCTCAACACTCCATACTCTATCACCCTTATTTCTGTAGAATTCATCCAAGGGTACTGATCATATCAATCTCTGTGTTGGCTACGTTGTCCCTTCAATTTGTAGGAATCCAAGTTAATGGGCTTCTTCCCATTTCGGATGATCTCCCCTTTGATCGAAGTCCCTTCTTCCATCCTCCTTTTCCTCTTTGATTTAAGGATATATGCATCAAGGTCGATTGTCATCCTTACTGGCATCTTCCTAGATTCTGCTTCTACTATGTCTCTTTGGGATTCAGCCCTCTCCGTGGAGAACACCTCTGCTAGTGGATCCTCTTCCATGTCTTCCCCTTCATCAGTCAATGTAGTTACTCATGGGTTGGATCGAGATAACATTGCGAGTACATAATTGGCGGGTATCCCTAACCCTACCGCAAGGACATTGCAATGTCTGATGGTTATTTCCTTGTCAAGATTATGAGCATGATATGATAGCTCATCAAAATTGAGGATTGTCAACATCAATAAGTTGTAGTGATACTAGTCTCGGGATCCCTATATCATCAACTGTACCCCTGCAAGTTCGGTTGGTCTTATGGACATTACCACGTAAATAAACATCCATCGCTTTTTGTAGTCGGTGAGTAAATCCCCCTCCCTCTATTTGCAAGTGAGTAAATCTCGCATGCTTAGCTTTGGCGGCTCTAGAAATTCAAATTCTATTTGGAACTCTGCAGCAATATAGTTCCAAGTACTCTTTGTGTGTTCAAACTTCATGTCATACCACTGGCTCGCCACCCCTAACAACAAGCATGGGAAGAGTGTAGCTATCATATCGTGAGAAAGACCCTATACTCGATACAAGGTATAAAATTTAGACAAATGAAATGATGGTGCATCATTCTCATAAAAAATAGACGCTACAGCCAAATTGAAATTGGCCCTCGTGACTTCCTCCCTCTCTTTAGCTCCCCTATTACTCGATTGAGACTCGAGAATCTCACATATTGGTCTTCCCTATTGGTCGATGCTTCTCCTAACAAATCCCTCCCTATGCAAAGGGAAAGTAGGTTTCTGGCTGGTAAATACCAAAAATCCAACAAGGTCGACCTTAGATACTTTAATCTCACCTCCGCTCCCTCAGGGGCCCGATTCCTTGTCCAACATTCTCAACACATGTTCAGGATCCCTTCCTCCTCCAACTACCATCATGAACTCTCCTAAGCCATCAGAAATGCATTTTAACACCTTCTCCTCCCTTATCCCAGAATTAATCATCCCAATGTTGGCCTCAAAATTTGAGAGAGGGTTGGTATTAGTGCTCAGTTTAAGTGTAGGCTCATGAATGATCTTGTCATCCACCAACTTCTAGATAGCCTTCAGCAGTTCATTACAGTTATTTGTGAGGTGCCCCACAGCTTTGTGATAGTGGAAGTAGTTGTTCTTATCATTAGGCTTAGGAGGAACATGAATTTTCAGGCTCTCCAACTGTTTGACTTCTCATAATTTGGTGAACAAGAATGCAAGGTTAGCCATGTATGACGAGATGCCATGATACTCCTCTTTTGATAACCTAACCATGGCTACCTTCTCTTCCTGTACCAATTACACCGCTAGTTGTTTTGCCTTCACTTGCACAAGATTGGACTCGCTCTTCTTATACAAGGGTTTAGCAGCCTGTTGACCCGATGCCTCCTCCATAGGGTCGTAATGATCTATCTTTTCAGCCAGAAAAAATACCTCCTGATAGATATGGAAGGTTTCAGACTCGAGTCTCTTTCGATAAGATAGCAATGCACCATCCCAGAGCTTCATAATCATTTCAGATATAGTCAGGCGAGATTGTAACCTGACTTGTGTAGCCATCCATCACTTGAAGTAAGACTTGAAACTTCCCCCTGCTTTTGCCTTACGGCCTCCAAGTTTTGCATTGTTATGACCATCAAAGTGTTGAAGCTGTAATGGTCCACCATTGCTTAGGATAGACATCCCTAGTCATAAGCTATATCCATCGGTAGGTGACTATACCACTCTTTCATTGGGCTCCCCAGTGTAACAATAAAAAGCTTAGCCATCATGCGGTCGCTTATCCTCAGGGCCCTCATTACGTCTTGATAGTGTGAAAGATGTGCATGAGGGTTTGTGGTGTCTATGTATTTCTCGAATTGGGGCATAGTAAAAGTTGGAGGCAAAGTATCCTCGTCTCTGGCTATTGACTGCGTCGAAATTGCACTCATATGCCCCTATGCAATATGCCTACCGTGGGTAGCTAAGAACTGTTGCCATGGTTCAGCCATTCTTTGTTACTAGAGGATACTATTTAGAATCCTTGAGAAATCACCATATTGCATCCGTGGTGTGAGCACGAGATTTTATACCAGCTCGTGCGTTCAATGATGATGGCTTTTCGGGATATTTATCCTCGAATCACATGATTTTAAACCGTTCCACAATCTTCAAATGGGAGTCTTCCTCGTCTCTGAATTAAAAAGGACTTTAATTCAGAAATTAACAAAAAAGACATAAAAATACACAAAAAATCCAAAAACGCAGTCGAAAACTGGATCCGGAGCCTGCCTCGCCGATATCTGGCGAGGCACGGCTCGCTCAAAAGCCTGGCGAGCCTCGCCAAGGACCTGGAAAACCTTGGTAGAGGCCTAGCGAGGTACCCCATGGGTCTGGCGAACCTTTCCAGAGGTCTGGCAAGGCTCACTAAGGGTCTGGCAAACCTTGCCAAACTATGGCGAGGCTCACTAGAGACATGGCGTACCTCGCCATGTCCTTGGCAAGGCTCGCCAGGGATCTGGCGAGCCTAGCTAGACCTTGGCGAGCGACGCTAGGTTGTTTGGAGAGCTCACTAGACTTTCTGGCAAGCTCTGCAGACATTTGGTGAGGCTTGCCTCGGCATGGCAAGCCTCGCCAAACAGTCTGGCGAGGCCGGCCTTGCTAAAGAGGCTGGCGAGGTCGCAAACAAGTTTTGAGAGGTAGCCAAACTCTTTGGCAACCCCACCAAACTTTTTTTTCTTTTTTGGATATTCCGGGATTTTTCTATAAATAGCCAGACATTTTTGGATTGAAGGGGGCTCGAAAATTCAGAGAAAATCCTCTCTTTCAAAAAAAAGACAGAGAAAAATGCTTTCTTTTCTTCTATTTTTTTCTTAGATCCAAAACACATTTGGATCCTAAATTTCTTCATCTTAAAAATCAAACTTCTTCATCTTTTTTTTCTTCAAATATCCTCAGATATTCTCGAGTCTAAAACAAATTTAGAACCCGATTCTGATTATCATTTGGATAAATAAACACGTATTTTCCAATTAAATTACACCAAAATTCCAAGAATTAAACGAGATTTTTTAGACTTTTACATCAACAATTTCACCTAAACTAAAGGACAAGGAGGACTTCCAAATGCCGAACGGATATGCCGAAGTGGATTCATACAGCAAGGGCTTCTGAGTTCCTAGAGTTGTGAATTTCTTGCTTTCATCTGCTTTCATCCTCTTCTGATTTTATTTATGGACCTAGGAATTATTTCACTTATTATTATTGTAAATGTTGTAATATTCTTCTTCTTCATCTTTTTTTTAATTTATTTTGTATGTTAGAATACCCCAACGAAGGGAATTAAAGTTATTCTCGGATGACAGACCTCACCTTATGCCATGCAATCATTTTCACTAATAAAATTGATCAACATACGTGTAAATAAAAATAAACTATTTTTAATTAAAATAACAACTTTAAACTGTTGATGTTTTAATTAGGCCACACGGGGCTCGCTAAAATTAAATCAAACATATGTGATATCCTACTATGCACATTGGATGGCCACACAGGTCAGGCTTCGAGCTCGCTTGACTCTACTAGAGATAATAACCAAACTTCTGGACGGTGCTCTGCCATCATACAGGAACAAGTTTAGATCAGACATATTCTTGAGCTATCAAGAAGTGTTTGAAAAGGCAGATAGAATGGAGCACTTCGAATCCTTTGATACTTCTGGGGGGAACTAGCATGAGGAATGATTATGAAACAAATTAGCATTTAGCTACTCAGCCTACGAGGCTTCTTTTGAATTAACTTTGAATAAATTAAACATTGTTTATTTGCTTGATATTTTATCAATGATGTCACGAATTCTCATAAACATATACATATTTTTTTTAGCACATGTGACACATCATTTCATGAAATTAATTTGGGTATAAATGGATTCCCCACAATAAATTCAAATGATTTGACTCTTGAGATAAAGTGAGAGATAAATACAGGTACTTAGACAACGCGTGATAGCAATTGCCTCATCATACAAGGATGAAAGATAAATGGAAAGATCTCCAAGCATTAAACGTCCATTGACTCACATAAAGATCAAAAGGATCAGATCTAGAATAAGGCCAAAAATGTCGACCAGGTATGTTGAGGCCAAACAACTGGCACAATGTCACAAAGAAGGAGTCAGATCGTTGAGCACGTCAACAACTCCATCACGTGGCTCACCACCATTTGTGGGGCAATCAAACAACTGACACAATATCACAAAGAAGGAGACAAATAATTGAAAATGTCAACAACTCCATCACAACCATTCACAAGAACAAACAACAGGTGCAACATCACAAAGAAGAAGTCAGATCATTGAACACGTCAACAACTCCATCACACTTCTCACCACCATTTGTGGGCCAATCAAGCAATGATCGAAGCCCTAGAAAGGTTAAAATAGATGGCACAATACTAAAGATAGAAAGGAGTTAGATTGTTGAACACGTCAATAACTCCTTCACATGACTCGCTACTACATATGGGGTAATCATCACACCATCAAAGGAAACTTTGATGATCAAGACTTATCATCGAATACAAGCTAACAAAGCAGCATGAGCACCAACTAACTAATCGATCAGAAATGCTGAACGAGACAATAATAGAAGTCGTGGACATAGATGGTGATTGATCTACCAAATCAACCAAGTCTTACACAATTGCTATCACTCATAGGTGAAAGAAATAAATCTCTAAAAAGCAGTATGAACAAAAAAAATAAATTTGTATTTAGCCTGTCAATTAACATTCAATTAGTTGAGAAAAAATGAAGGCTTCTTTTCAAAACAGAAAAAGAATAGTCCGCTGAGTTGAAAACCTGAAAAGGGTGGCTCAGGCAAAACTTTGACATCGAGAGAACCACATTGGTTAGAAAACTTGAAAAGGCTAATTGATGGCAGGAGTTAAATCATTTGAAACATTTATACCCCTTATAAGTTCATCAATGAATTGTCATTTTTGCTGAATCTTTATGCATATGTTTATTTTGATTGCTTGCATGCCAATGGTAGAATGTCGCAAGTAAACATCCAAAAATGAAAAAAAGAAAAAAAAAAGAAAAATGAGTCTATTGGGTTTAAAACCTGAAAGGGCGGTCCAGGAAAAAATTAAGACAAAGTTTAATAGATTGAAAACCCACAAGGGTGATCTATGCAAAACTTAGGACCAAAGAAATATCAAATTCATCATCTCCTCCTCGGAATGGTACGAGGCATCATATACCTTTAACACTCATGGCAAACGGCTTCCAAGATATCATCACTGACACAGCACGGGATTAACGAGTCATCCAGACATTCCTCAAATTAGATCCAAGCTATGAACTCATATCTGATTCAACGAACCCATGGTCATCGCTTTGAGGGAGTCATTGATAAGTGTATAATTACACTTATTATCATATAAATTTTATACAATAAACACTTAAGTTTTAGTCATTTTTATACTTCATATAAAAGATTTCACGTGGTATGTAGTTGTTTTTTATGCAAATGCAGATACTAGGTAAATCTTGGGAGTAAAATGAGCTAAAGTGGAATTCTATGAAAATAGAGTGAAAAAGGTGTAAAAAGATGCATGGAACTTAAAGATTTGGCTTAGGATCAAGGCTTTGAAGTTACAAGAAGAATTCAGAGTAAAACTCAATTCACGATCACGACAATCATTCGCGATCATGACTTGTTTACTTCAGAATCAGAAGATTACCAATCAAAGATTCACGATCACGACATGTATATCACGGTCGCGACATGGACGGTTTTCTGGTATTATCTTTTTAACTAACAACCGCCAGATAAGCATGATCAACTTCCATTAACTACCAACGAACAGACTCCTATCAAGTAAACCAATCATGAAAATGTGCCTATCCATTATGGATTATATCAAAGCTTCTCAACCAATCACAATGAAGAGATGCAATCTTTCACCAATGGACACAACCCTTCGTTTGGATAGACGCAACCCTTCGAACTCTATAAATAGGGCTCCAATCCTCACCAGTTTTGTGTAGTGAGATAGAGGGAAAATATTAGAGTTCGTGAGAGAGATATAGTGTGTGTATAGATAGAGAATTTGCTATGTTTATAAGCGTTAGCGAGAAAATGTTTAAGTGATTCGAATCCTTGTTTCGATCACTAAATTTCTCTATATTCTCGAGCGATTGTTGTATAAGTGTACTTGCAAATCACTTATCAATATAAGTTTTCATTCTACAATATTTGTTTGTTCGATATTCCCAAAGAATAGCATCCTAGCGGAGGTTCTGTATGGGCTGAGACCGAATTCAAAGCAGACGCAGGAATTGCGGGAATTGATGACTCCCATTAAAGAGTGGATACGGTTTGATCAACTTTAGCTTTCACTTGCATACCTTAAAACTTTGCATTTCTTTCTACTTATACTTTCTATTTCGAAGTTTATGATACGTCTATATGTCATAATGCCTATTTTGTGCTAAGTCTTTTAAATTAATCAAGTTATATGCGTTGGCGTTAATTTTAAGAGTAGTTTCAGGGTTCACAATATCATGTATAATCACTGGATCTGTGATATAACGCTGTTTAGTGAGCCAACATTTTTGGAATGGTAACTTGCTAAATGTGGCTATGTGAGAGTGACCCATACTAAGCATAGTATTGAGGTTGTCCAGGTTTATATAATAGTCTTATCTCATTTGCGCTAGGTTTAGAAAAGTCATTTCATGTGTTGCTCTATGGCTAATCATTGAACATCTGAGTGTTTTGAACCGAGTCTGTTAGATTAGTTTAGTGAGTCGTAACATCTTTGTTAAACTTGCATGTTTTCTCTGCTATACTTGTTCATAGTGAAAATCTATGTATTTAGAGTCTCTCATCTATCACATCTATATTTACTCTACATTTCATTCTAATCTTCCTATCCAAAAATCTCAAAACTATTTTCATTTTCTTTTTATTCTACTTCCCTATTTGATCTTTAGAACTAGTCATTCCCTGTGGGATCGATATCTTTTAAAACTACATCACAACTGTATACTTGCAGTTATCATCATTTTTCTATTTGATAAGAGGTAATGAGAATACCTATACTTTACATGAACAAGTTTTTGGCACCACTGATATATAACCGAATCTTGTGAACAAACTATTAAACTTATCAGTAGAAAAGTGGCGAACAAGTTTTTGGCACCGTTACCGGGGAAGGCAAGTGCGTTCTAGAGATCGAATTGTCCGGGGAAGGAAATTATATTTAATACGTTTGTTTTTCTAAGTTTTTCTAAGTACAAAGTCTAAAATTTGAAGAATTTAAGGAATTAAAGAAGTTCGCGACCGTGACATACATCTTGCGCTCGTGACATTATACAGCAAAACCTTATGTTCTTGTTTTGAAGGAAATCATGATCATGACAGGCCATCGCGATCACAACATGGGCCCTAGACTCTCCTTCTCAATAAAAACGGGGTTTATTCCTTTCTTACTTTTCTTTTTCAAATTTTTAGATTAGTTAGTTGTTTGTTTAATTTTTCATTTTTATTAAATGTCTCACAATGAGGACATTGTGTTCTTTAAGTGTGGGGGGGAATTTGTAAAAATGACATAAAATCCGAAAAAAATGAATAAAATTAAAAAAATCAAAGAACTTGAAATTTTTTTGTTGATTTTCATGTCAATTTATACATTATCATTTCTTATACTTTACTAACAATTGTCCAAGGTTATTGTGAGTGTTAGGTATTTACAAGTTTGAAGTTAGTGCACAACATTTCTCAATTTGGCAAGGATGAGTGGTGAGTAACATTCGAGAGCAACATTCCAAGTAAGTTTCGATTTATATTTCGATGCAACATGAATTAGTATAAGTTATATAGTTTTAGTTTAATTCTTTCGATAAGTTTAAGTAGAGTAATATCTAATGGTATTCTTACTATGAGTTCTATATTCAAATCTCGAATAAGTCTTATAAGTATTAAGTATGTTTAGAGTATTAGGAAACTATAGCCATAATACTTTGACATTGATCAATAAAGGATGAGGGTATTAATGAAAAATCAAAAGAAAGAGAGGATAACCAATGAGTTATTCAAAAGGTGAGGAATGATACGAAGCAGAAACTGCAACCATTCATTGAGTGAAAAAAGAAAAGAAAGCATAGCATGAAAAATGGGTGCAAAGTACAAAGTACTTCAAAAACATATGCTTAAAAGAAAAAAATGAGAGAGTGGTATGGAGTATAAAATGCAACCACTGAAAAAAGGGGAGAGTGGTATGGAGAATAAAATGCAACCACTGAGAGTGTTTTAGCATCCTAGGTTACCTAAAAATGCCTTAAAGAGAAATTAATCAAAGTTTGCTTTTTATGTCCTCTATTCTTTATACTATGTTTAAGAGAAGGTAATATTTGAGTATGCATATAGCGCTTATATAAAGATGCAATTCAGTTGACTCTCCATTAAGAACAAAGGTATGCAACTAAGCTATATAAATTGCACATTACTAATTTGTGGGAAATTTTGAACTTCTTCTTGAAATCATTTGCAACGTGGAATGTGATACTCACTGCAATAGTCTTTCACCAAATAAGGTACGAACTTGTTTACCAAATTTATACACTTCTGTAGAATTTACCTTGAGGACAAGGCAAAAGTTAAGTATGGGGGTATGATAAGTGTATAATGACGCTTATTATCACATAAATTTTATACAATAAACACTGAAGTTTTAGTCATTTTTACACTTCGTATAAAAGATTTTACATGGTATGTAGTTGTTTTTTATGCAAATGCAGATACTAGGTAAATCTTGGGAGTAAAATGAGCTAAAGTGGAATTCTATGAAAAAAAGAGTGAAAAAGGTGCAAAAAGATGCGTGGAACTTAAAGATTTGGCTTAGGATCGAAGCTATCGAAGATCGGTGAAGTTACAAGAAGAATTCTGAGTAAAACTCAATTCATGGTCACGACAATCATTCATGGTCGCGACTTGTTTACTTTAGAATTAGAAGATTGCCAATTAAAGATTCACGATCGTGACATGTATATCACGGTCACGACATGGATGATTTTCTGGTATTATATTTTTAACTAACAACCGCCAAATAAGCATGATCAACCGCCATCAACCACCATCAACAACCAATGAACATACACCTATCAAAAGTCAACTAATCATGAAAAGGTACCTATCCATTGTGGATTATATCAAAGCTTCTCAACCAATCACAATGAAGAGATGCAATCTTTCACCAATGGACACAACCCTTCGTTTGGATAGACACAACCCTTCGAACTCTATAAATAGGGCTCCAATCCCCACCAATTTTATGCAGTGAGATAGAGGGAAAATATTAGAGTGCATGAGAGAGATATAGTGTGTGTATAGATAGAGAATTCGCTACGTTCATAAGCATTAGCGAGAAAATGTTTAAGTGATTCGAATCCTTGTTTCGATCACTAGATTTCTCTATATTCTCGAGCGATTATTGTATAAGTGTACTTGCAAATCACTTATCAATAAAAGTTTTCGTTCTCCAATATTCGTTTGTTCGATATTCGCAAAGAATAGCATCCTAGCGAAGGTCCTGTATGGGCCGAGATCGAATTCAAAGTAGACGTAGGATTTGCAGGAATTGACGACTCCCATTAAAGAGTGGATATGGTTTGATCAACTTTAGCTTTCACTTGCATACCTTACAACTTTGCTTCACTTTCTACTTATACTTTCTATTTCGAAGTTTATGATATATCTATGTGTCATAATGCGTATTTCATGCTAAATCTTTTATATTAATCAAGTTATATGCGTTGGCGTTAATTTTAAGAGTAGTTTCGGGGTCAACAATATCATGTATAATCATTGGATCTTTGATATAACGCTGTTTAGTAAGCCAACATTTTTGGAATGGTAACTTGCTAAATGTGGCTATGTGAGAGCGACCCGCACTAAGCATAGTATTGACGTTGTCCAGGTTTATATAATTGTCTTATCTCGTTTGCTCTAGGTTTAGAAAAGTCATTTTATGTGTTGCTCTACGGTGAATCATTGAACATCTAAGTGTTTTGAACCGAGTCTGTCAGATTAGTTTAGTGAGTCGTAACATCTTTGTTAAACTTGCATGTTTTCTCTGCTATACTTGTTCGTAGTGAAAATCTATGTATTTAGAGTCTCTCATCTATCACATCTGTATTTACTCTACTTTTCATTCTACTCTTCCTATCCAAAAATCTCAAAACTATTTTCATTTTCTTTTTATTCTACTTCCTTATTTAATCTTTAGAACTAGTCCTTCCCTGTGGGATTGATATCTTTTAAAATTACATCGCAACTGTATACTTACAGTTATCGTCATTTTTCTATTTGATAAGAGGTACTGACAACACCTATACTTTACGTGAATAAGTTTCTGGCACCATTGATATATAACCGAATCTTGTGAACAAACTATTAAACTTATCAGTAGAAAAGTGGCGAATAATCATCCGTGGAATCCTTAACAAGACAAGTCATAGGGGCAGCCATGAACTAGCGCAAGAGAAGGCTCTTCACTGAATGAAGCCCACGACGCCTATAATAGACGAACATACATCATATGATAAAAATTGTTCATGCATAAAATTATGCATACATTACATTAGCATCACGTCATTTACAGGTAAAGACAATGTCGAATCGAGGCAACATTGTCCCGATAAACAAGAATCTCCATCTTCACATGAGGAACCTACAAATAAGACTATGGCCCATTCAAGCCTAAAGTCAACGTTACAACATTGGAACAAGAGCCTCCTACAACGAAACGATTTTTGGGACACCCCCGAATTTCTTATTAAACTTATTTACTTATTACATTTTAATTTTTGATTCAAGGGGTAAAAATTTTTGCTTCGCATAAACTCAATCAAATAATTAAAACATTCACCATCAAATGTGTTAACACTATCTTTTCTCTGATTTGTTACAGGAAGCAAGTCAACATCCTATTAAGGAAATACAAAACACAACCGAAGAAGGAAATGGTTATGTCAAATGGCTGAAGAATGAAACAGCCTCATTTATCAACCGAAGAATGAAATAGTTTCCAACAACTAAAGGGACGCCGCAGAAAGAAATGGCTGACCGGCTCACAAGGGGCACAAAGTACCTAAGGGATCTAGGAGAAAGAAACGGACAACCCTATGAAGACACAAGCCAGAAAGGAAGGCCTATATTATCACCAATTGGGAACAAGAAGTCACCAACCACACTGGTAAGGTATATTCTCAATCCCTCCACTCTTTTCATGTGATAATGCTGATTATACAACAAGCAATTATCACATAAGGGGCAGCTGTGAGCACGGGATTTTGTACCAGCTCACGCGTTCAATGATGATGGCTTTTCGAGATATTTATCCTCGAATCACATGATTTTCGACTGTCCGACGATCTTCAAATGGGAGTCTTCCTCGTCTTTGAATTTAAAAGGACTTTAATTCAGAAATCAACTAAAAAAATATATAAAAATAAACAAAAAATTAGAAAATGCAGTCGAAAACTAGATCTTGAGCTTGCCTCGTCAATATCTGGCCAAGCAAGGCTCGCTAGGGACCTCGCCAGAGGCCTGTTCACCAGACTCTGGCAAGGCTCACCAGAGACCTGGCGTACCTGGCTAGGGGTCTGGTGAGCTTGCCAGACCTTTGGCAAGGCTTTCCTTGGCGAGGCAAGCCTCGCTAAATAGTCTGGCAAGCTCGGCAGCCAGTTTGGCAAGGCCTGCCTTGCCAAATTGGCGAGGTAGCCTCGCCAAACAGGCTAGCTTTCTCGCCAGCAAGTTTGGTGAGGTCGCCAAACTCCTAGGCGACCCCGCCAAACTTTTTTACCTTTTTTGGATATTTCAGGATTTTTCTATAAATAGTTAGATATTTTTGGATTGAAGTGGGCTCGAAAATTTAGAGAAAAATCCTCTCTTTCAAAAAAAAGACGGAGAAAAATACATTCTTTTCTTCTATTTTTTTTCTTGGATCCAAAACACATTTGGATCCTAAATTTCTTCATCTTAAAAATCAAACTTCTTCATCTTTTTTTTTCAAATATCCTCAGATATTCTCGGGTCTAAAACAAATTTAGAACCTGAGTCTATTTATCATTTGGATAAATAAACACGTATTTTCCAATTAAATTACACAAAAATTCCAAGAATTAAATGAAGAATTTTAGGACTTTTACATCACCAATTTCACCTAAACTAAAGGACAAGGAGGACTTCCAAAGGCCGAACGGATACACCGAAGTTGATTCATTTCGCAAGGGTAAGCCTTTGAGTTCCTAGAGTTGTGAATTTCATGCTTTCATCTGCTTTCATCCTCTTCTGATTTTATTTGTGGACCTTGGAATTATTTCACTTATTTTTATTGTTAATGTTGTAATATTATTCTTCTTCATCTTTTATTTCTTTTTTTATTTATTTTGTATGTTAGAATACCCCAACGAAGGGAATTAAAATTATTCCCAGATAACAGACCTCACCTTATGCCATGAGATCATTTTCACTAATAAAATTGATCAACATACGTGTAAATAAAAATGAACTATTTTTATTTAAAATAACAACTTTAAACCATCAATGTTTTAATTAGGCCATAAGGGCCTCGGTAAAATCAAATCAAACATGTGTGATAACCCCTATGCTAACCTTTATGAATGCAGGATAGATGTATGTTTAGGATTTTACTTTCCTTTAGGTATTGCATATATTTTTTGGAAAATGTAATTAATAGGGTAGCTAACGGTTGTATCCCCCTATTTTTTTTGAAAGCCTTGTAATTTTATTTTCCGCATTTACTTACTGTTTTCTGGATGGATTTATTGCTTTTTCTATACGTGAATCATGCATGTAAACTCAAAAAACAACCTAAGTGCGAATATGCATAACTAGGAAAATACGGTTTTCTGTAGATGTAATATAATGTGATCACTTAAGAAATAAGCAACTTATCCCCGACCTGAAACTCTGTGTCTTAGTGGGCCGTCCCTTGGATGTTAAGCCTCAGAAGACTCTAATTCATGGAAAGAGCTAATCCAGGTGGTGACTCCACACTAAGAGATGGTAGATTCGGGTTTGACTAAATCTAAAATGTTTTTCGCCTTCTCTTTCAACCTTTTTCCTGGGTCCCCGACCCGGTGCTTCTTTTTCCAAACACCCCGGTGGACCGCGCCTCTCACCACGCACGCTCTTGACCCAACTCTCCGTATCGCCCGCTCACACCTGGGTTATACTATCCCTAACCTTGGAACATCTGAGAAGGTGCGCCCCAACTTGGTACCGTTGGTTGAGCTGTCCCTTGAATAAACGGGATGTAATTGGAGGAGGGCATGATTTTTAACAACCCCACCGCTCTAGGTGCAAATGAAGTTTGTCTCGGCTACCCCGAGAAGAACTGTCCACCATCTTATGGATGAGAAGCAAACTCATACATTGTTTGGCCAACTTGTGGCTGACCCTACCCCAACCCGAATTAGTAGAAAGTAGGGGTGACTTTACCGGCGTTTGGAAATACTACTGCAGAAGAGGATGGTCCTCATGGTAGAATTGTGCCATTGGCGTTCAAGTTAGGCACCACATCATTTGCTCTTTGCTCGGGCTACCCTGTCCTAGTGTCATGGTTGATGATCGATTTAAATTAGTCACTGTTAGCGAAAGCATTCATCGCTGTAGCAATTTCGACGCTCAGCGATGACACCTGTGGGTTCTGCCCCTCCCTAAGATTCTATTCCTCTACTACATTCTCCTCTTGTTGGTTAGCCATATTACTGAAACTGAGTGGAGTGCATTATTCTAAGTTCGAACTAGAGCCTTCACTAGAGTCCATGTATGGAATTCCTTCTTGATGAGCCGCGATTGAAGAAAGGCAGATCAATTGGTGAGAAGCCCTTTAAGCCCTTTGGTAGACAAGCTTTTTCCTGGCTGAAGTACCCTAGAAGTTCATTAAGGTAAGCACATTAAGTAATGATGCGTGATTGATGCATGAAATGTTAATGTTATGGCTACGTACACAATGAGTTAACGTGCCATGATACGAGATAAAAATCAATCAAAACAAAGCAGAATCGTTAGCCCAAGTGATAAGAATGGGTGAATGGAAATCCAGTGGATTCGAGATCTACACTCTATTTGTGAGACAGTGTGAAAGGGAATGATGTGATGAAGTGACCTAACTACCCATGTGGTGATAGGTTAAAAAATCAAGATATGATGTTGTGACTAGATCTCATGAAGATGTCCAATTAGTTTCGGGTAAGCGAGATGACATACACTAATGAAAAGTAGTCCAAAAAATGCATGAAAAAAACTACCATATGCAGTAGTTAAATGAATGTTCTGGTTCTTTTGTGCCCATGAGGGCAAGGCCTTGGATGTCAGTGGACATCATTATAAAAGGTATGTGGTGATGCATGGATTGTTACCCTTCATGGGCGAGTATTTCAGGTGAGTAGTAAGGTTTTTTGAAGTAAGTTTGCCCCATGTGGGATAGGTTAGGACATCAACTAGGATATCCTTTAATATGATGTGTGTTCATGTTTGCCTCGTGTAGGCTTTTGGTATGTATAATTACCTCGAAAGGGCTATGAATAGGATGCCAAATGGCATCGCGCAAAAATTCAGCAGGTTTATCTTTGGAGTTGGACATCGAGTGGACATCACGCTGAAAAATGGGTAAGTGATGCTACATGATTCTACTTGGTTTCATGTTAGGGTGACATGTTCTCGAGTGTTGAATATATTGTAAATGTGATGAGAACAACTATAGTTTTGTAATACTTCAATGAGTGTGTGCGTTCAAGTGTTTACATTAAGATTCATGGTCAACATGGCACATTTGTACAATGCCTGAGGAATCAAAAAATGATAAACACATAGCACATAATATCCAACTTCCAACCATACAACTCCCGCGCGTAGGGTTTTTGGCTAGTCTCTATCCTAAGTTTTGTTCATCTTAGTACCACAAGGATACTAAGGAGCACACCTGCAAGAAAATATAATGCATGGTCATTTGTTGTAAATGCCTATGGCTTATTTACATGAAGTTTATAAATGGGTTGTTGATGTAGAAGGTTCTTGTTGGACTAAAATACACTCCAAGCCTCTCCTCAAATGGGTTTTAACGAGGGAGGTACATTTGATATGGCAACAAGTGCTCCACCCACTCAAGTACTATCTTTTCTTAGGGAGGCATATTAGTATAAGAGATAGCTTCACGGTAATAGAGGTACCTTAGACTTACGGGCTAATCCCTTCTATTGCAATGCGAAATTTATGATTATGTCATAATTAAGAGAATATGGGATAATGTGATCAATAATTTTCGGTACTTATAAAAAATCTAAAACATTAAAAAAAAATAAGTTTTTAATAAAAATCCCCAGCAGAGTCACTGCTGTGAGCAGACGACATGGAGTGATGGTCCGAAAGCACGTGGGGATGAGAGGCGTGGTCCACCGGGATGTTTAAGTTGAAAATAAAGGTACTGGGTTGGGGACCCAGAAAAAGTTTGGTAGAGAAAGTGAAACATTTTTAGATCGGTCAAACCCGAATTCGTAGTCTCTTAGTGTAGAGTTGCCACTTGGATTAGCTCTTTCCAAGAATTAAAGTCATGTGAGGCTTAACGTCCGGGGGACGGCCCACTAAGACATAGAGATTTGGGTTCGGGACAAGTTGCTTATTTATTATTGGATCACATTATATTACATCTATAGAGAACTGTATTTCTTAATTATGCATATTCGCACTTATGTCATTTTCGAGTTATTATGCATGATTCACGTATATTTGAAAGCGATAAATCCATCCATAAAGTACTAAATAAATGCGGAAAGTAAAGATTAAAAATTACAAAACCTCGGGGGATGCAACCGCCCACCTAATCTATTAATTACATTTCCCAAAAAATAATTGAAATTGCAATACCCGAAGGAAAATTAAAATCCTAAACATACATCTAATCTTGCATCCACAAAGGTTAGCACATGGTATATTACAATACATTGTACGTTTGCTCGATTTTGGCTTTAGCGAGGCCCGTGTGGCCTATTGAAAAATCACGGTAATGGATTTGTCATTTGAAATAAAATAATTCATTTTATTAACACGTTTGTTGCTCATTTTAATTAATGAAATTGCTCGCATGGTTAAATAGTGGGGGCTGTTATCTAGGAATATATTTTTATTCCCTTCGTGGGGGTAATCTAGCATATATCTCCATTAATAAAGAAATTACAAATGAAGAAAGAAAAATTACAACATTCGAAATAAAATAGAATAATAAAAATCCTAGGTCCGTAATGAAATCAGAAGAAGGAATAGTAGACAATGAGCATGGAATCAGTAGTTATAAAAACTCAGAGGCATACCCTTACGGAGCGAATCCACTTCGAAAATATCCGCTAGACCCTAGGAAGTAGTCATTGTCATCTTTTAGTTTAGGTTGTTGAAAGTGTGATGTAAATCTCAAAAAGTGCTTGCTTAATTCTCGAAATCAGTTCTAATTCCAAAAGCTATATTTTTCTCTGAAAATTTCTAGTCCTAATTATCGAAAATTCCCCAAATATTTAGAGGGGAAGTCCTGAAAATCCAGAAAAGGTAGTAAATTCCGACGAGGCTCGTCAGAAATTCTGGCGAGGCTAGCCTCGCCAGACATTTTGGTGAGGCTGCCTCACCAGATCTGGTATACTGTGATTTTTTCGTATTTTTTGACTTTTCCGTGTATTTTTATATTTTTTTGTATTTTTAATTAATTTTTTGAATTAAAGAGAAAAATTAATTAATTTTATTAAAAGCCATTTTTAAATTTAGAGACAAGGAACACTCCCATTTGAAGGCATCTGGATAATCGACAATTGTGTGATTCAAGGATAAAATCCCAAAAAAGCCGTCATCATTGAACTTGCGAGCTAGTACAAAATCTTGTGCTCACACCTATCAACTTATTGTCAAGTATCAGAAAATGATTGATGTTTGGATTCATTGTTCAACCTAGATATAAGATAGAATTTGTTTAGACATTAGTATATGTACATGTATTTAATATAAATCTTTAATTAAATACATAATTCCTACTATTTTCTTGACATTCAAATAGCCCATTCTATTTAAATTCAGGAAATTTGGTCCAACCAATTTTCCTTAGTAGGTAGCATCCATAACCACTCATCATGACCCCCCACTAGTCATGCAATAACAAGACAACCAATGGTGGAACCCATCCATTTGCATCTCTTGCAATTGCTAATCCATTTGAGTTCTCTTTCTCGAGACATGCGTATCCGATTGCATGACTCCTCAAATGTATCTCTAATCTGTCATTAGCTCCACTAACATCGACAACTAACCCATTTGGGTTATGACATTAACCCCATCTAGTCTCATGACCAAACACATTTTAAAGAAAAGCATGTTGTAAATGTTCTTACATCTATTAGTAAGGTTTGTATCACGACTTATAACAGGAAGACAACTTACCACCTTATTATTGTTGTAGGAATTTTATTGGTGTAGCTGGTCTGGCACAAGTCTAGGTCTTATTCGATGGATATAATTATGATAATAATAATTTCGGACTATTTGGAATTATTAATCTAAGGGAACATGCTCAAGACTAGTGCATAATAATCATTCCATTATGGAAAGACTCCACATAGCATGCAAAACAAACAAGGTCCATGTTTAAGTTCTTGCAACTTTGTCTATAAGTTAAAATTTAACAACTTAAACCATGTTTGTAAAACCATATGCGAAATCCAATTCCCAAACTTGAAATCAACTAAGTCATAAAAGTACTTGGGTATACTTGAACCTAATACCGATGGAGATTTCCAGGTAAGAGAGGTCCCTTAAAGTGAATGAGCAGCCAATTTCAATCCTTACCAAAATAACAACGGGCACTTCGATTCATTGTACCACAGACATTCATGATTTAAAGAATTCATTCTTTTAATTGAGTGAAATACGAGATGACCCTCAATTTAAAGCATTTACACGTGTGGTAAAACATTGCTAATTTATATGATAATCACCTAGACTAAGTTTGAGCAAAACCTTAATCTATTTATTACATCATTTTTCTATAACATGAATTGAAACTTATGTCATGCATAGCATAATTTAATCAATTCATAGAAAATACCAATTTCAGCATATTATCATCAATCTTGCATAGCATAAGGCAGGCTATGATACTAGTGCTGGTTAATTAAGATAGTAATTGAACATGCAAAGTTGCAAGGTGGAATTTGAAAACTTAAAATTAACCCTAAATGATCTCCTAAGCATGCCATGATTGATATAATCTAAGTTTTAACATTTCATAGATGCTAATAGATTTATAAAACTTATTAAAAGAAACCTAGCATCTAAGTTAAGGGCATTACTATTTGATGTGTTCCTTCCTTTGGTGCAGCGCTCCCTTAGAACAGAACTCCTATAGCACTAGCCTCTAATCTGGGACATCCTCTATGACTGATCCACATGGATCTTCACCGACCAAAACCTTCGTTGAGGAAGAACCTGTTGGTAGATAACAGCTATTAAACCGCTCGAAGACCAACCCAAAAATATTAACTACAAAGGCTCACTTCAAAATAGAAAGAGCCTTCTAAAGAATTCTTGTGATGTTGGATAAACTCATTGATGATCTCGCAAAAAGCTCATAAGAAAAAGATGTCGAACTCAGAAGGAAGGTTGTGCTGAAGTGCTAGAAAAAAGAGAATAGAGGACACTATTTATAGTGCGAGGGGAGTTCCAAACTCCCCTAAAAACCAATGTGGGATGGGATTTATCCCATCCCACATGCGAGTTGGCATGCAGCTCCACGCGAGCTGACTCGGGCGAACAGGTTGCTTATGCGGGCTCTACAATGGCTTGCAAGGCAAGCCCTACCCCACAAGCTAGGCTTGCAGGCCGCTAGAGGGCTTGCTACCCACTAGCATCCATTGGCTCAGTTCTTTTGCAAGCTAGTGGCTCGCGAGCAAATTTTGCTCATGGGGTAGCTGCACAACCCCACTCATGAATAACCTGTGTTCACAGGGCACTCCTAATGGGAAAATATCCCTTACTACGCTCCATGAAGGTATGCTCAAAGTTCTCCTTCATCCTTATAATTATTAATCTGGCATAACCAATTAATTTTTATCTAATGATTTCGGTACCCTTAATATTCTCGGCATAGACTGGTCTATAAGTTCTTTACTTAGTCTAGTAAAGACCCAAAATGTGTGACCTTATAGGATCCCAAAGTATAGAGCCACTAGAGGTTAACCTAAACTTGGCTTCCTATTTGAGAACCTTTAGGCTTAGTGTTCCAGATCAAAATAGAACCAGATAACTCTAGATGATCAAATGGGCTTTCTAGTAAAAGCGTATGATCCCCCGATACTTGAAACACCATGTGCTTGTGATTTGATCCAGTTCTGCAATAGTAACCAATACAATATACTCATTACATCATGTTAAGTACCAACTAGTTTATTGAGATCAGATTAAGTGTCAACTCATGTAATAGCCGTAGCTATCCTAGAATTAGACTTGTTCACGAAGAACAACACTCGCCATGATGTATCAAGATTGACTAGAAACCAGTTCTATCAATCTTATACTCTAATCAGAGGTTTATGAGTGTGTCTCTTCAATAAAAGGCCATAAGGTACATCTCCCATTATATCACTATATCAAAAGCAATCAATCCCATCTTGACTACTCGACTTACCAGCATGTGATTATCACTACACCCGTACTCACCTATATCATCCTGATCGCCAGGGTATGAATAAGTATGATCCAAAGTATAATAAGTCCTATACAAGGTAACCGGTATCTCAGGTTTAAGGATACTTGTATTGCTATTGCAATAAGACTTAACACCAACACATGGATATAGTTATTTTTGAGTATCTACCTTATAGTGGTCTCCAATGTATTACCTGAATACATTCATGTGTTAACTCAAGGTACCACCTTCAGCTCGTGCGATCGGCTACTTGGATCTAATTCAAGGGTAAGCCTACACATGCTAGTTTATCCTCTTCATTGGGGTCCAGTCTCAATGAAACTATGACTAGGGATTTTTAGACTATTCATAGTAACACGTATGTGCAGTTCTCACACACATAGCTCCCACTATATCCTTGCACTTTTACACTATGAAGTAGTCACGGACTTTGTCTTATCAATGCGCATATATATAATACCACATATATATGATACCAACGAAATACATAAATTAAACAAACACTAATAAATAATAAAAATGCCTTTTTTATTATTAATAATAATCTGAAATAGTTTATAAATTATAACTAATTAAGATATATTGCCCTAATTACCTCTAGGGCATACATCATGTCTAACACAAGGGATATTGGTTCGATGGCGTGTCATGTAACATTCAATCCATGGCGTGTCATTTAACATTGGCTTGATGAGTCGTCGAGTGACATTGGTTAGATGGCTCGTAAGGTGACATTGGCTCGATGATTCGTCGGGTGATATTTGCTCGATAGCTGGTCAGGTGATATTGACTCTATGGCTTGTTGGGTGACATTTACTTGATTACACATCAATGACGCTAGCCTAGGTTCGGTACTCGAGAAGTACCTAAAAGATTTATGGCTATTTGGTCGCAAAAACACTAGCCTAGATTTTGTACTCGGGAAATACCAAAGAGGTTTAAGGCTATTGGTCATAATGACACTATCCTAGATTTAGTACTCGAGAAGTACCATAAAGGTCTAGGGTTATTTGGTCATAATGACACTAGCCTAGATTTGGTACTTAGGAAGTACCAAAGAGGTATAAAGTTGTTTGGTCGTAATAATGCTAGTGTATGTTCAAAACTTGAGAAGTACCTAAAAGTTTTAGGGCTATTGGGTCACAAAGGCACTAGCCTAGATTTGGTACTCGAGAAGTACCAAAGAGGTTTAAGGCTATTTGGTTACAATGATGCTAGCCTAGGTTCGACACTTAGGAAGTACCTAAAAGGACTATGGTTATTTGGTCACAATGACACTATAAGTGTTGGTCCAAAATAGAAAAATTGATACAATAAAGAGGGGGTGAATGATTTTCTTTGTTCTTTTTAGAGTTTGTAAAAAATATTTTCCAAGTTCAGTTTCTAGACTCATGCTGAGTGTATGTCTAAAAACTACAAACTACTTAGCTTCGCTGACCTAGTTTATCTTCAATCGCTGTTGAGTACTTTACTAAGCTCAAATTGGTTTTTCAAGCTTTAACAATAGAGAAGGAGAGAATGATAAATGAGCAAGACATTATAAAGACAAGCGACAAAGGTTGGAAACTTCTACACCTAAGATTTATCCTAGTTCTGCTCTGAGCCTACCTTTAGTCTCCTGATTCCTTTGTGAGCTTTAACCCACTGGTGTTTCTTTCATTCCTTAGCCAGAGAAGCCTATACTATAGGTAAAATCGATCATAGAAAGTACCTTACTTTCTAACTACCTCTCAATCCACAATTTAGGTACCCTTCCTAAACTGTCACTCAAATTTATGAATAAAATGCGAACTGAGGATTTCAAATTATAAAATATGTTGAATTCTTTACAATATTAAAACTGAGATTTGATTGTCTCTACTACAAACTGATTAGTCAATTTACATTTGCTTTGATTGCTTGATTTGGAATTTCTAAATGCTTTGAATATCTGGATAGTATTTAAGCTCTTGAGAAATTCAAGGTGTTTCACCAAGTTTGAACATCTACTTCAATCTTCTATTTATACTTGAAGGTTTTCGAAGTAGCCATTTCAAACTTCTGGTTTTGACTTTGTCTTCAATTTCTCTTCTCTTCATATCTTTCAAATTTGCCCATTTGAAATAAATTCTAGGACATTTAGAGATAGAGATTTGGAATGTTGAGGTGCGAGATTAATCTGTTAATCTGAATGCATCAAAACTCTTTTATCTTCAAGCAATGCTATTTTGAGAAAGAGGTGTGCGAGATGCAACGTAGAGATTTGTAATTTATCTGGGTGCTGACGTTGCAAATTTGCTCGGAGATACTGAGAAAAAGTGCATCTTAGAGGATTTCTTTTATCTTGGACTTTAGCGAGGATTCGCCAACATTACGTATTGACACTTTTTCGTTATGAGGAGTACTGGAAATATCTTCTTTAATTTCAATACTTTTTCTCTTGAAAAGCATCATATGAATATTCCATCCCTCATAGACAATGTTAAAACCACAAGTTTCATTTATTTCTCTAAGTGTTAAAGACCTCAGCTTTAAAAAAATAAAAGCTACTTAGCTTCACTAAGTTTATATCTTGGTAACCATGTAATACTTAGCTTAGCTTAGCTTTTCTTATTTTAAGCCATAACTTAACTAAGCACTTAGTAAATTGAGTTATATTACCCTTCATCAAACTCAAGTAAACTTGTTTAATTAAGAGTCTACTTAGTACTCAATTAATTTCACTATCCTAGGCAGTTTGTTATTTCCAAAATTTTTTAAGTACTATGAATTTTTAAGTACTATTAACTTGGGTTCAACAATCTCCCCCATGTTAGAACAGATAACAAACTAGGTAGTAGAAGAGATTAATTGAGTAAATGGTTTAAAGATATAGAAATACCTAATAGATGATGTAAGACTCCCCCATGCTGAGTGAACTCCTTAGTCAGTGTGGACTCCCTCATACTGAGTGGATTCCCTTCAGTCAGCTTATCTCCCCCATACTTACAGGAATTTTCTTCGATTTTGGGACTTTATCTTACTTCAGCTTTTTGCTGGTGTTTGCCTTTTTATCAATTCTTGCAATAGTTTATAAGCAGAAATAGCAAGCATAATACATAAGTTATGAAGTTAAGAAGCTCTTTACTTGGAGATAGAACAAAACTTGAATTTTCATTCATATTAAAAACTTAGGCAGTACAAAAAATGTGTTCTACACTAAGTGATTAGAGTTTCAGCCCTATTACACGTTTTTCCTATATCTACAACTATTTATGAGATTGACTAGAGGATGAGCTGCCACCTTTAGGATAACTACTTGAATGGTGTTATTGATGTTGATGCTGAGATTGTTGCTAATGTTAAGGATGTTGAGGTTGAGGACGCTGAGCTCTTTGAGGTAATGAATGCTGATATTGTAAAGCCTTCCTCATTGCATCTACCACTACTCTCTTCCCCTTTGTTATTAGGCCCTTCATAATTTCTTCCATGCATAGATTAAAGGAGTCGATTGTAGCTTGGAAGTTCTCTTACTTACCTATGATTTCTGGAGAAATCTTAGATTATACCTGCTCCTTTCCTTTAAGTGTCAGGATGTCTTGATCATTAAGTTCATCTAGAAGTATATGATGACATCGGGTGAGATGAGTGATTTGATCGAATCATTGATAGGCAAACTATTGAAAGAACTACAACAAGCCTTTGAAATCCGAGGTAGAGAGAGTAATCTTCAGCTTGGCTTCCATGTCAATGATCCTTGGAAAAAAGTTATGAATGGTTCCTCGCAGTGAATTCTATATCCTTCAAACCATACCTCCTTGTGTTTATCAACTGATCTATGTTCTTCTGTATATCATGAATATAATCCTTGATAACATTCAACTTCTTGTATATGGAGAGACTAGTATTTGGGTAGAGTGACTCATTTGGCTCTGGAAATAGCTTGCCCATTATGTCAAAAGAGCTTTCTATGCCTTTTTGACTGAGTAATTAGTGTTGTCATTGATAAGCTTGCAGTCTGAGTCAATCTTCTCATCAAGTGCATCCAGGTTAAGCACAGACCTTTCAACTTTCTTAGTAGTCACATCAATAGTCTTGTGCACGTTATCAATCTTCTTTTAGTAGCTAACCATAAGCTTTGACATGCTCTCCATTAGTCTGCATATGTTGTGTCCAAGGTCCTTATTTACACCAACTCCCTTGTGAAGATCGCTTATTTTGAAGTCAGTGCTCCTCTTTATTTTGGCTTGCTCCTCACCGAACTTATGAAATTGTGTAGCTTGAGTTACTAATGTGGCATTCAAGCTACTCAGCTGCTCTACAATAGATGTGGGGATAGAGGTGACACTTGGGCACTAAGTTGAGTTACAGAATCGAAAAGTCCATTTAAGATCAAGGCCATCTTATCCATAAGGCTTTTGGGGCTTCCTTTCAGTAGCTGATTACGGATGGTATATAGGCTTCCTTCAATCTTCTCAAACTCTTCATAGTAAGCAAATTTTGAAGGAATTTTGGAGTGCACATCGAATTCCTGTAATTTAGCCTAGGCTTTTGCAGACAAGTCCATCAATTCTTGAGATAGTAGCACACATCTTACTACTACATCCAACTCAGCGTTAGTTTTGAGAGTTGGGAATTGCTTCCTAGCCAACTCCTTATATGAGCCAAGATGGCTAAATCATCCAAGTCCTCTTGGATTGGCTTGTTGCTAGAGGGAGTTGCTTCATTTGTTGTAGAATTTGCCTTAGAAACATCCTCGCTTGCTTTTCCATGCTAAGTGGAGTTCTCAACTTCGGGAACTTCTCTGATCAAAGGGATTAGAGGGGTAGTAGATGGATTTGAAGAAAAGGTAGGTTCATAAATGTTTTGTATAGAAGAGGAAGTGGGTGTAGGTTTATATTTTGCTAGAGAAGGAATGATAATAGTTTGAATTGTAGGAGGAGGTGAAGAATTGGTGGTAGTTTGTTGAAGGGGTATAATCAGGAGAATTTACAGTGTCTAGAATTTGAGGAGGAGAATTTACAAGAGAAGATGGAATTTGAGAATTTACAGATTAAGGGTTTTCAGGAATTACAAGGGAAGAATGTTTATGATTTATAGAAAAAATGGGGGAAGGATTTAAAGGTACCTAGGGTTGGCTATTTAACCCAAGGATGGGTCAGCCTCTGGTAACTCAAGTTGAGTTGGAAGAGACTCAGGCTTAGTGTGAATTGGGTTCAGGATGCTAAAACCAGGAAGAGCACATTCTTCCTAATTGAGAATCTCCACATCATCACCAACATCCTCATCACTGCTCACCACTTGAACAAATTTCTTCATTGGGCGTGTGGTAGCAAAACACTTGCACTGAGTTCCCTTAGCTTTGGAAATTACTTTCTCCACATGGGCTGCAACCTCATATTTAGCAATTTCGTGTTCTCTTTGCTTTTCTTAGCCCCACATCATCTTCTGTTACCTCGAGCTTGCACTTTCTTTGGAGCAGGGTCTCCTCTTATTCCCTGACATCCTCTTCTTCCTCAACCCTTTGTTTCGCCTCAACTTCCCTCTAAGCACGAGTCTCGGGTTTAGATTGTTCCTTTTCCTGACTTGAGGTTGGGCATGCATATTTCCTGCCATTGGTTTTGCTAAGCTGGCTCTTACCCTTTGAGAGCCAGTGATAAGTTTATAATTACACTTATTATCATGATAATTTTACACATTAAACACTATAGTTTAAGTCATTTTTATACTTCATATAAAAGATTTCACGTGGTATGTAGTTCTTTTTTATGCAAATGCGGGTACTAGGTAAATCTTGGAACTAAAATGATTACAGATGGAAATCTATTAAAAAAGAGTGAAAAAGGTGCAAAAAGATGGGTGGAATTTAAGGATTTAGCAAAGGATTGAAGATGTCAAAGATCGGTAGAAATCGCAAAGAGGAATCATGTGAAAAAAGGCATGTCACGATCGTGAAACACATATTGCGATCGTGACTTGTTGACTTTCACAATAGAGAGTTGCCAACCAAGTATTCACGATCGCGACAATCATTCGCGGTCATGACCTTGACGGTTTTTTGGTCAACTCTTCTCTTCTTTCAACCACCGGATAAGAACGATCAACCGCCATCAATTGCCATCAACTACCAACTAAAATGACACTTTTGGAAGTCAACCAATCATGAAAAGTTGCCTTTCTATTGTGGATGAGGATGAATCTTTGCATCCAATCAAAATGAATTGATGCAACTCTTCGCTAATGGACATGACTCTTCGTTTGGATAGACACAACCCTTCGCACTCTATAAATAGGGTTCAAGACCTACCAATTTTGTGGCATGGTGTTCTGGCATGAATAGAAGGCATTGAATGATAGTATTCATGTATAGATAGAGAGTGAAAATATCTAGGTTTCGTTACGTTCAAAGTCTTAGCGAGAAAAATGTATAAGTGATTCGATTCCTATTTCGATCACTATATTTCTACACAAATTCAAGCATTTGTTGTATGAGTGTAATTGCAAAGCACTTATCAATAAAATTTTTCATTCTTCAATATTCTTTTATTCAAAATTCATAAAGAATAGCATCCTAGAGGAGGTTCTGTACAAGTCGAGACCGAATTCAAAGTAGACACAGGAATTGCGGGAATTGATGACTGCCATTAAAAAGTGGATACTGTTTGATCAACATTAGGTTTCACTTGCATACCTTACAACTTTGCTTTATTTTTGGCTTATACCTTTCTATTTGGAAGTTTTTGATATGTCTATGTGTCATAACAAGTAATTCATTTTGCGTCATTTATATTAATCAAGTAAATTATATGCTTTCGAGTTAACTTTAAGAGTGATTTCTGGGTTAACAAGATTGTGTATAGTCACTGGATCTGTGATTATAATGCTATTTAGTGAGCTAACATTTTTGGAGTGGTAACTTGCTAAATATGGCTATGTGAGAGAGACCCGTACTAAGAATATTAATATTGTTATCGAGGTTCTTATAAGTGTCATAATTTGTTTACCCTAGACTTAGAAAAGTCATCTCATGTGTTTCTCTACGGTGAATTATTTAATATCAGGGCATCTAGAACCTTATTTGTTGAAGTTATCTTGTGTACAAAATATTCTTAATGATTTTGCATGTTTTTCTCAATTAAACTTGTTTGTAGGAATATCTGGATAATTTTTATCTTTTCTAGTCTGTTCATACATCTATCCATTCATCCATCTATCATCCAAACCTCTCAAATATAAATTCCATATTTTCATTACCCCGTAACTCTAGTTGGTCTTTAGAACTAGTTCCTTCCCTATGGTATCGATATCTTTTAAAACTACATCGAAACTATATACTTGCAGTGGTCATCATTTTTTTCTATTTTGATAAGTAGTATTGACAACACCTGTTCTTATTTTTAAAATTTTATCTTAATTGTAGAAAGGTGGGAAACAAGGTTTTTGGCTTCATCTCCGAATATAGCCCTCAAAATATATAGAGTTAAAACCTTGTTGCGATCAAGTTTTTGGTGCTGTTGCCGGGGAAGAGAAGAAGGAAAACGCTATCAAAAGCATAACAAATTGGATATCACAGGAATGATATTCCTAGATTTTGTCTTCTTGGAAACATTGAATCTCCGTAGAGAGATGGAGGTTTATCTTTCGGCTCTTGGACTCACAAAGTTTGTGGATTTGCATTACCCACAAAATTGAGATTAGATTCTCAAGTGTATAGTAACATTCAACTATGAAGATGCAAGGAACAGGGCAATTCAATTTTTTAATCAAGGATGACATTACACCATCACAAGAGAGATGATGGGTGAATGGTTCGGATTCGAAATTGTTAATTCATCGAGCAAGACGGATTCTTTTCAACCAAATTGAATTTGGACAAAATTATAGAGTAAGAGAGTCGTCGATCCCAAAAATTCTCCTAATAAAATTATTAAGGATGAGTTCATTCTTCTTCTCCACAAATACCGTTCCACTTTGGTATTTTGTCGAGTAGAGAATACCAAAGTCCAAAAGAAAGATTTGTTTGTTCTTTCTTGCGCTTTGATGAAGCAAAAAGCGGAATTCATGGATATCATATGGGATATGATGAAGAAGAGTTCTACAAGCATGAGGAACAAGATTGGAGAGACCGAAATTATTACCGCTATCATCTTGGGTGCAAGAGTTGAACTTTCCTATGTCCAACAACCGAGTGAGTATTTTCGCTATATGGATGGGACTTATTTGAAGAATACTGGACTTCTTCAAGAGAACGATGGTGTATATTCTTTCTACTCCTACTCCAACCGCACCAAGAAGCTAATCTTGGCTCATGAAGATTCTACCGTCGAACCATCTAATCCAACCATTAGCCGTCGACATGGAAAAGCTCCAATGCTTGAAGTAGAAGAAGATGAAGATGAAGCTCCGGAAGATTGGAAGGTGAGCATGCAACAAAAATTAGACAATTGCTAAGCGGAACTTAGAATTATGAAAAAGGAATGAAGATTCTTAAGAAGAGTAATAAATCGATGCTTCAAAAATTACTATGTTTCTTTCGAAAACAAAATTGTCAGTTTACTCCTAGTCCCCTGGATTCTCCTTCACAATAGTTAGGTTTAATCTTTTTCCTTTTCTTTACTTTTATTTTTCAAATTTTTAGATTAGTTACTAGTTGTTGGTTTTTAGTTTCAATTTTAATAAAGTGTTCCACAATGAGGACATTATGTTCTTTAGTGTGGGGGGATGTTTGTAAAGCAATCCCAAAAAAAATCCAAAATAAATAAATAAAATGAAAAAATCAAAGAATTTGAAAATTTTTTCTGATTATTTTATTATTTATACATTATCTACACTTATACTTTACTAACATTTGTGCAAGGTTATTTTGAGTGTTAGGTATTGCATGTTTGATGTTAGTGCAAATTTCGGACAAAATTTTTGTTTCGAATAAGAGTGCATGTTGAATTTGAGCATTTTTTGCACAACATTTATCAATTTGGCAGGGATGAGTGGTGAGTAACATTCAAAAGCAACATTCCCAGTAAGTTTCAATTTACATTTCAAAATGCAACATGAATAAGTATAAGTTGTATAGTTTTAGTTTAATGCTATCGATAAGTTTAAGTGGAGTAATATCTAGTAGTATTCTTACTATGAGTTTTATATGAAATTCTCGAATAAGTCCTATAAGTATTGAGTGTTTTTAAAGTGTTAGGAAAC
>CATIWQ010215724.1:0-22277 GCA_949673415.1 Euphorbia schlechtendalii
TGCGTTAGCGAAGAATCCTGTATTCCGTGATCGAAGCAAACACATCGATATCCACTATCATTTTATATGAGATTGTGTTGCGAGAAAAGAAGTACAAATTGATTACATGAAGACACAAGATCAGATTGCGGATATATTCACTAAGCCACTGATGACCGAAAGCTTCACGAGATTGAGAAGTCTACTTGGTATGACTAGATCAAGTTTAAGGGGGGTATTGGATTATATACTTGATTTAATTAAGAAAAAGATCCAAACTAATTTGGAGGTTATTAACTACAACCAATTTGGAGGCCATTAAATTTAACCAAATAAGTTGGCTATTTATTGTTTAAATTGGGAGTTGTGGTTAGTTGGATGTTGTGGTTAGTAAATGTGTTAGTTGGGAGTTGTATCATTCACCTATAAATAGGTGAGTTGTTTAGTTGTTTATCATCAAATAGAAGTAAGAACTTCTTAAGAGAGAAAAGAAGAAAAATAAGAATGAATTGTAGTGTTGTATTTGAGTGAGTGTTCTTGTAATATTCTCTTTGAGTTTAATCAAAGTTGTCCTTTTGAGTGTTATATTCTCAACACTAGACGTAGTCGAGACAGAATTCTTGTGAATCAAATAGGTAACAAAATAAATGTATAATAATAATTATCGTTTAATTAATGATTGTACTAATTTTTTAGAACAAACGTTTTGAAAACGAAAAGAAATTTCAAACTCATCCATATTACATATATTTAAGCGTTTTATTTCTAAAAACATCATTTGAAGTGTATAGACAACATATGAGTATAAAATAGCCCCATTTAACAGTTAATTACATTTTATTTGTATTTCAAATGATAATTATATTACATTATTTTATTGTCTTAGCAGGTCACTAGTCTAGAAATTTAACAGATTCCTTCAAAAAAGACATAAATAAAGTTTCAAAAAAAAAATATTTGCTTTTCAAATATATTATTTGCCCATGTTTCAAAAATTTCTGCTTTAGTTTTTATGTCTTTTTGTTTGCAAAAGAAAACATTCTTAGACCTAAGCACTTAGTGAGTATCTTTTTGAAAGCTCTCCTTGACAACGTTTGATTTGCTTTTGCATCAATTAGCTTAATGACTCTTAATTCATAACTCCTTTAATTAAAATTATTCATTAGATGTCAGGAAGGAGATTTCATATCGTAGTAACTAAAGCATACCAATCGATCATATCAATTTATAAAGAACATCATCTAATGTTAACAATTTAAAATGACTAAATTGTTGAGTAAACAAAAATTAATAAGACTATTTTTTAGGGCAAATTTTATAAATATGTTGAAAGTTAGGAATAGTTTCGGCTAGAGTTTTGTGCCCTAACTTATTTGACAAATTAAATTTCATATTTATCTTATATGTTCCACAGTTTCTGTGTTCTCCTCCCTTACTTTCTACTTGTGTTTTTAAATTTCCTTATCTTATTTTACCATTATCTCTCAAACCTTTTATTTTTTTAACATGCCGCTATAGAATTTTTTATTCGTCTCATTTTTATCTTCAAAACGATAATCATTGTGATATACTTTTTCGAAAATTTTAATTCAACTGTTTGATATCTAGTAAAAAACTAGTAAGTAAGTGGTATGTAACTGGTAAGAAGAACTAAGTTGTGTCAAATTTGTTATAAAAATATGGTAAGTAACACAAATATATGTCAAAAGTTTATCTCAATAGCAATAAACAAAACAATTATAATCTTAAAAGTGATGAAAAAGCATTAGAAAGTAATTACAACATGTAAAATAAAATCTCTACAAAGTATTGAATCAAAACAGTAGGAATCTAGTATGTAATTGGTATGAAGAACAAAAAATGTCAAAACTAATAAGAAACTAGTAGGTAAGTGGTAGGAAACTAGTATGAAGAACAAGTTGTGTCAAATTAAACTTGAAAAGTTACGAAAATGCATTAGAAAGTGATTAGAACATGTAAGATAAATCTCTACAAAGTATTAAATCAAAATAGTTAGAATCCAGTATGTAACTGGTATGAAACCGATATGAAAAACAAAAAATGCTAAAACTAGTAAGAAAGTGTTATGAAGAACAAGTTGTGTCAATTAACCATGAAAAGTAATGAAAATGCATTAGAAAGTTATTGGAACATGTAAGATAAATCTCTACAAAATATTGAATCAAAATAGTTGGAATCTGGTATTTAACTGATATGAAGAATAAAAAATGTTAAAACTAGTAAGAAAGTGGCAGGTAAGTGGTATGAAGAACAAGTTGTGCCAAATTAATCTTGAAAAGTAATGAAAATGCATTAGAAAGTGATTAGAACATGTAAGATAAAGTGCTACAAAGTATTGAATCAAAACAATAGTAATATGGTATGTAACTAGTATGAAGAACAAAAAATGTCAAAACTAGTAAGAAAATAGCTGGAAACCGGTATGAAGAATAAGTTGTGTCAAATTCATCTTGAAAAGTAAAGAAAATGCATTAAAAAGTGATTAGAACATGTAAGATAAAACTCTACAAAGTATTAAATCAAAACAGTAGGAATCGGGTATGCAATTGGTATGAAGAACAAAAAATGTCAAAACTAGTAAGAAACTGGTATGAAGAACAAGTTGTGTCAAATTAATCTTGAAAAGTAATGAAAATGCATTAGAAAGTGATTAGAACATGTACGATAAATCTCTACAAAGTATTGAATCAAAACAGTATGTAATTGGTATGAAGAACAAAAAATGTCAAAACTCGTAAGAAAGTGGTAGGTTAGTGGTAGGAAATTGGTATGAAGAACACGTTATGTCAAATAAATCTTGAAAAGTAATGAAAATGTATTAGAAAATGATCAGAACATGTAAGATAATTAATTAAAACTAATCAGCTGATTAAGTTCAGGAATACTTTGAAGAATAGGCTTCCAAGATTGATGAGAGTGATAAAAAATCAGAATTAATAGATGAATTTACAATTAAATTAACCATCACTTCCTCCATTTTCAATCTGTGCTTTTCAACTTTCTCCAATATTTGTTCGAGCTCTCTCTTTATTAAATTTACAAACATATTACTGTATAATTATTTATTAATTCACTTAGGCATCTTCACAAACACATAGTGGATGGCTCACATCTTGTTGCATTTATACAACCCAGTAAAAATCCTCACATCAATTACGGCACAAAAATTGCATAATCCTTCTGCAAATTAACGATAAAATCAAAAGCAAAGAGACAAATCGAATCTATCGGCAATAAAAGGATTTTCAACTCCATGGATCCTCATTATCAATTAAAAGAAAAAAAAACCTGATATAAAGCTAGATAACTGGAATTATGCAGAGAATTTAAGAATTGTAGAGAGCGGAAATTTGAAGAAACATCGATTTAGAGAAAATCGAGGAGAATCAAAACAAGGAGAGAGAATTTGATGGAGAGAAACGCACGATACAAAAGGAGGAAGTAACTGAAACTTGATAAAACAATGTATATATAAAACGTATAGAGTGAAAAATGAAACTTAAAATTGGTTATACAATGCAAATGATCTGTTGAAACGTATTTTTGTAAATAAGTTTCACAAGCCCTACATTTTTCATAATTTCCCTATTTTTTAGGTTTAAACAATATGTTCAAAGGAATTGTACCACTTTTCGTGAGAATTTTAAAAATATATGTTAGTAAAATACTATAATTATCAGCAACAGAATTTGCTCTCTAAAGTTAAAAATGTTCTCATTGATATGGTGAATTAAAACAATAGCTATAGAGCTCGTTTGGTTGGTGAAATGGCTATTCCGTGGAATAGGAGAAAATGAATGAAAAAGTTTAAAAATGTGAATTATTTACTTATAATCCATCCTCGGGATAGAATTACAGGTGTTAATGAGCCGAACCGAGACCAAACAGTCCCGGGCTCGAAGATCATCGTACTCAAAAAATTTTAGCTCAGCTCGAGAGCTCACAAGCCTAAACTGTCATGAATAATATTAATATTACGATTGGGCTTTACTTATCAGCTTAATCTTTTTGGTCAAATGGTTCCATGACATGGTATCAGAACACCTTTGACTTAAAGGTCAAGAGTTCGAGTCTTGACAGCTCTATTTGTTGAAAATAATTGCAACACATAGCATAAATGAGTTTGTGTTGTATCTACTTCAAACTCAAGGCGCATTCGCGTGAAAGGGAGTGTCAGTAATTATATTAAGGGTAATTAAACCATATACTAAAAAATGTTAGATTTTATTGTTTTTACAACAATGAAGAATTAATTTTCAGTTTGTCATTTTATTAGATTATTTTTTTGTTTTTATCATTTTTTATGTTGAATTTTTCATCATTTGTAACTACATTCACTCTCCTATTTAATCTAAATTATGCAACTAAAACCTTCATATCTCACAAACCGTTGATTTTTTTGAATCAATGCTTTGAAATATTTTATTCATCTTAATTTTATCTTTAAAATGACATACACTTTGAATTTTTCAACAAAATAAAAAATTTATCACAATCTTATACATAGTATAATAGTTGTATAATAAAAAAATTACTTTTCATGAAGGCGCTATATAGTGTATAAGAGTGGTATAATATATTTTATAATAGATTATATAAAATACATTATATAACTCTTATAACATGTATAACGCTTTCATGAAAAAAGTAGTAAAAACAAATATTATACAACTATTATACTATGTTTAAGACTACGATAAATTATTGTTTTTTTTACTAATAAGTGAATTTTGTTCTAAACATAACCATTATTATACCATGTATATGAGCTTTCATACCAGGTTTATGGTCTTCATGCCATGATTTTTGTGAGGAAATCGGTATTGTTATGAAAATAAAGGAAAAAAGACTATATAAATACATTGTACAACTCTATACCATGTGTAATGCCTTCATAAAAAGGTAGTAAAAAATGACATTATACCATAATTATATACTGTATAAAATTGCGAAACATTATTTTTTTTCAAGAAAATAAAAGTGTATGTCATTTTGAAGATAAAATTAAGACGAACAATATATTTCAAAACGTTGATTCGAAAAAATCAACGGTCTGTGAGATATGAACGTTTTCATTTGCGAAATTCAAATTATATAGAGCCTGAATTTTATAAGAAAAAATAGCAAATAAAAAAATAGCCCTAATATTAATACTACGATTGAATCTTACCAATAAATTTAAGCTTTTGAGTTAAACGGTTCCATGACATAAACAAACCTACCATATATGTCATGTTGCAACAAAACAACAAAAGTGTTACCCTGAAAGTTTCAACTTTGATGATTAAAATTGATTTATAACAACACTAGATAAACAAAGGGTGACATCAATAATGCTATATTTTGTTACACTTTTTCAAAAGAAGTATCGGAAAATACATTTATGAAAAAGTGGCTCAATTTATTTCTGCTCATATTTAAAAAAAATTAAATAATTTTAGAAATTAAATCTAACATCATTAATATTTTTAACCTCGTCCTTCTAGAAAGTGATTTTAAAATTATCATATTATGAATAATTATTGTACATGAATAATAATTACTCACAAATCATATACAATTTTTTTCATTACTAATTTATTATGTAGAAAAATATACTAACATGTTTGCAAGCTCTCGAGCCGAACCTTAGAAGGTTAGGTTTGACTTGTTAATATCTTGAGCCGATCTCGAACTCGAGTTGAACTTTGATCGAGTTTTGATTGAGCCGAATGTCAAACTGTTTGCGAACCACGAGACTTGTTAACACCTCTAGATGGAATAACTATTCCTGACTAACTATCATACAACTAATGGATAGTTCAAACGACCTGATATTGTTAGTTTACTTAATAATGCTATTATTCTCAAGTTATTATTAGAGAGGTCATGTTTCAGAGCTTCAACCCCGCAAAGAGAGCTTGAAAAAATGTCGTTAATTATTAAACATCACGACTACGTACTTGTATAAAACAAAATAGGTAACAGTTTTTGAAAGTTATTCCATGCGACAACGTTTTGAAAATTGTTGCCTTTGATACGATACTGTTTACTAGATGAAATTTAAAAATTGGATATTATTGATACACCATACAACAAAAATTTCGAAAGTTGATGTCATTGTTATAATATGAAAAGAAAACTAATTGAAATTATGATAATATAACCAAAAAAAAAAAAATTAAAGTCAAATAATATTTTTTAGTTATTTTAAGGGTAAAGTTGAAAGACATGATTTGTGTGTGATTATAAGGAGTCGGTTTGTGAAATTTTTTTCCACAACGATAAATTAATAGACAATCTTGTTCATTTTGAAATAAAACTTATTATTAAAGGTACAATGTACTTCAATGATAAATTTTATTGCAAATATTTTTTTAAATTAAAAGATGATGAAACAATTTTAAGAATCATAATAAAAAAAATAACAGAAACTTAATCAAATTGATTAATTATGAAACCGTTGAATTGAATAAAATACCTTTGTAGCATTATTATTTGCAAGGAAAATAATTTTTTTATCATTTCAAAAATTAAATTCACAAACCCTCTTCTGAAAACAGTGAAAGCACGTGTCACGGTTTTTAAGTTCACCCTGTTTAAATTAGCTATTATTTTGTGACTTTTGTCTGTACATTTTATACTAATTATCCAATAAGTGGGTGACTGTTAAATTAAGTGAACAATTTAAGATTGAACTTGGTAGTGTATTTATATTGTGAAAAAGAACATATAGATGTTGCGAAAGTGTTTACAATCATAATTGTGAGATCTAACACGAAAAGAAAAGTTCACTCAGAGCCGAAGAAATGTAATTCAGTTTATCGATTCAATGAAATGAGAAGATACATATAGTTAGCTTTTATTGAGTTAAAGATAAAATATCAACTGGCGTGTTAGGGGTTTCTCATCAATGCTAAATGAATCATAACGACTTGAGTTAGCTATTAGATGCAACTTGATATTCTTGTTGAGATCAACTTGATGGTAGAGCCTGGATTGTACTTGTTGCGTTTTGCTCTGTGGTATATAGTTTGGTTATAGAAATAGTTTTGTTTAGGTATTGTTGCATATTGTGACAATAATAACTATAAAATGTTTCCAAATCCAAACTAGTGTACCTTCAAAGTTTGTATTTTTTGGAAAAACAGTAACAAAATCTATTGTTTCATTTTGTGCCTCCATATAAGTTCTGTAATTTTTGAAGAAATTCAAGTTTACTCTTAGAAATGAACAAAAAATTTTAACAAACATGAAACCGAACTAAACAAATTATTTTGAATAAAAAAAACGGAGGATTGAATTCAAAAACAAGAATAACAATTAACAAAAGAGGAAGCATAGTACCCCACTTTGAAATATCCACCCAAGATTTCGATACAGGAGACTTTCTTTTTAATTACTTTTTCAAAAAATATATTATATATTAACGGAAATCGTAGCTGTACACGTGGATGGTCAAAACCAAGGGCGCACGTGTAACGCCCCTTCGTTTCAGAGAAACGTCATCAAAAGTGCAAAACGACAAGAAAGCCAAACCGTTCCTTAATACAGACAAAAGGCATGCACGAGGGCAACCCAACCCCATCCCATCCCATCCCATCCCATCCCATCTTCAGTTTCTTTTCTTTTTCTCTTTGCTAGTATTACAGTATTTTTTATTTTATTGTTTTTATAAAAAAACAAAATAATAAAGAAAAAAGTTTCAGTGTACGTTATGATAGTAAGCAATAAAATGAAGAGACAGAGAGAGTTGTTGGAACAGAAACCTGTAACAAACTTCACGCGTGTGCATCCTCTTAACGTAACGTATTGAAACGATTCGTTTTCACCTATTTTTTTTCCATTTTCATTAAAACTCTGAAATTACAATCATTTCTATAATTATATTTTCATAAATCACATCCTCACCTTCTCGATTTGTTATTACTTTTATACTAATTACTTTACTGATAAAATTTGTCAATATGCAAGTCTCTCAAACGGAAAAATTCCGAATTCTGATTAACACTAACAAATTTCAATATAAAATAGCTTCATATATCATTTAGAAAGTACACAATCATTTCATATTTATGTATAATATTGTAAAATGCACCGAAATATCAAACACACATAATTTTGTTCGATATAAAAGTTCAAAAAAAGATGACAATATAATTTTACTATTTTTTAACAAAGAATTTGTGATTTTTTTAATCAAATGTAATTTTTGATTTCAAAAAGTTTGTAAAAAATAATTTTTTCTAAAAAACAACCATATTATAAAATTATTTAATCAATTTAATATTCTCATAATTCAACCATATTATTTAAAAATTATTAATCAAATCCAAACAAGTTTTAGAAATATTTCATTTAGCAACAAACATATTTACACTTCATTCTCTAAACTTCTAACTATCTATTATGTAATCTGCAATATTTTAATCCAAAATGGACATAATTACTCTTTTTTGTGATATAATTTAATATACATCATTTGTTTACTAAACCCTTTCAAAAAATAGTGAAACTCAAATAATGTTTTCGAAATTTACCATTTTTTATGACTTTCAATTGCACTGATTTTTTTTACCGCAGTAAGAAATTATATGGAGAACTTATTAACCAAAAATTGAATAAAATAAGAAGGGCGTGATTGAGAGATTAAGAACTTGAATAGAAATGAAAAAGAGAATGCAAAATAAATATGGATAAGATTAGCTAGGAAGGACCACATTAAGAAGTTAGGGAAACCAATGCTTTTGGTGTCTCCTGCAACTACTGCATCACCTCTTCCACAGTCAAACTTTCAAAAAAACCCCATCATTACTTGCATTAATTACTTTTCAACCCCATAAATTACACTAATTTGCTTAATCTCTCATGTAACTTTTCCTCTACTCACATCTTTCCTTTCTTTCATTTTCTGTGATAAAAGAGTGTTTTCAATTAAAAGCTTTTTTTCTGTAATCTCTCTTTTGAAAGCTTTGACATGGTCAAGTACTTTTTTTATGTTATTCTAAATATATATATATTTTTCTCAATTATGGGTACAAATTCAAAGTTAGAGATTCCAAGCTTTTCCTTTTCCTGTGATTAATCACTTGTCATTTCTCAATAAATAATCATTAAATACCACTATGTAGTTAAGTTAATAATAGATTACGTAAATAAAACATAATGATTTTATTATTAAAAAACATGTACCATTTTCTATGAAAATAAACCTAAAAATTTTAAAATTACCTTGCGCAAAAATGAAGAGAAAGGAATGACAGTTGAAATGTTTTTGGTGATGTGTTTATAAAATAAAAATTAAATTTGCCTTGCAGCTTCCATTATATATGATAAAAATTTGAAACCGGTCCTTTAGTTATCTTGGAATGAATGTAATTTAGTTAAAGATATGACTAGACATTCACAAGTAGATGTATAAATCAACTGAAATCCTATATTCATATAAGAAAGTTGTTTAATTTATGATGTATGAAGAAAATGATAACTTGCATCATCCATGAAATTGGGTACGTAGGATTCATGTACAAGTGGGGTCTCAAATATGATCAATTCATAACAAATATTCAGGATATAATATATTAGGTTTAAATCAATTATGAAATAACATCAATTATGTGGGCCAAATATGAATAAAAATAAAAATGGAAAATTTAGAAAAGCTCGCAATGTTATTGTTATATATGGCACAAAAGTGGGGCAATCATTAAAAAAACAGTCAAAAAGATTCAGGGGTGGAAAAGAATACCATAATAGCAAATAGTATTGATTATCCTCTGGACAACATATAATATTTAAATTCAAATAAAGTATATATGAAATTGTAAAAGTATAAAATTTATATAATAAATCAATCAATAAATAATAAACAAAGCAGATTGAGATGACCCATAACTACATAATTAGTATTAACAAATAAGGTTTCAATAATTTTTCTGTTAATTAGATAAATAATCTTTAATTGTTCATACCATTGAAAGCACTTTGTTTTAGATAAAAAAACTTCTGCCAATTTTTTTCTGCTAAAATTTATTTAGCTAATATAAAAAAATGTAAGATGATAACTTCAATGCAAACAAAAAGGATAAATTTATTATTTTAAAATATTTCATACTCACAATAAAATAGATATTTTAAAATATCAATAATAAAATGAGTGAAACACTTAACTTGTCTTAAGAATTTAGCACAAAATGTCATGTGTCATCCCCAACTTTCATGGTTGATACTTTGCATATCATAATTGGTAAATTTTTACAATATAACATCCTGGAAACCGTTGCAGCTCACGTAGTTAGTCATTGACTTTCTTAGCAAGCATGTTTAAATTTTGATAAAAAAAAATCTTTTTTATCTTTTCTCTCCTTCCTAAAACCTTAATTTCCTCCCCAACTTAAATTTAGATAAACAGATAGTACACTCCACTGTAACTCGCTAAGCTTCATTTCGGCAGACCACCACCAATGGAGGTACTCCTCGATTCGGAGTCTGACTGCCCCTACGGCCATCGATTAGGAAGCGTGGAGTTAAGAGCAAAGCTCATGTGCAAATATAGTGCTTTCAATTTTGGTTTTTTGTTGAGATAGTTTTGATTTAAGTGAACTAAGATGATTTTTTCTTTTTAAATATAATCAATAATGGGTTTGTGATAAGTGTCAAAACAACACTTTATTGAATATATATGCCTTCATTTCACATAGCCAATCTAAGTGTTTTTATTTCATTTAAAAAAATTCAAGTGATATATAGTTGTTTTTGTTACAATTACAGGTTATTGGTGAAATAGAGATGAAATTTGCTTGAAATAAGGATATACTACAAAAAGTGTAGAAAATGAAGGAAAAGAACACATTATGAAGATAAATAATGGTCAAATGAAGAAAGCATTAAAATGGCTAATGAAGAACCCAAGTTAACAGTACTTCATAGTACTTAAACGTTTTGGAAATAGCAAACTGAATAGGTTAGTGAATTTAATTGAGTACTAAGTAGATTCTTAGTTAATGAAGTTGACTTGAGTTTTGCTTAAGGAAAAATAACTCAGTTTTGCTTAGTCATTAATTAAGTTATGACTTAAAGTAATAAAAACTATCCTGTGCTGAGTACTACGTAGTTTAAGTAAATATCTACTCAGCATGTGCTGAGTCCGGCTTTTATTAATTAGAAGAAGTTTCCTTCGACACTTTGAGAATGGAATGACACACATGCGTTTAAAGTATTCTGTGAGAGAAGGAATATTCTTTAGATACTTTTCAAGCCAAAAAGTACTGAAATTAAAGAAGATTTCATCTAATCCTCACAAGACAAAATGTATCAGTACAGAATGTCGAGAGTCCTTCACAAAAGTCCAAGGCAAATAGAATTCTCTATCATGCGCCATTTCTTAGTGTCTCCGAGTAACTCTGCCAATCTGAAGATTACACGTTGTACTCTCGCGCGTAAGGATGGCAACGGGCCGGATCCGGGCTGGGTCCGGCTTGGACCCGGCCCGGATTCGTTTTCATATATTGGACCCGGATCCGACCAGGATCCGGCGGGTCCATAATTTGCGGATCCGAATCCAGATCAGACGGATCTCACGGATCCGGGTCCAAAACGGGTCCATGTAATTAACATCAAATTCTTAGTTTCAGCTTCTATACTTGTACATTTCACCTTATTTTAAATAGTTTACATGCTTATTTAATTATGTTCATGCAATTGTATTTACGTGGATATAAAGTAATATTAATTATCCAATATTTTCGGGGTAAATAATAAATAAAAAAATACAATTAATAATTAAATACGGATCCGGGTTTCATTACCCGGACCCGGATCCGACGGGTCCATAAAATCTAGATCCGGACCCTAAAAAAGGGATCCGGATCCACGGATCCGGACTGGGTCCGGGATCCGTTGCCATCCCTACTCTCGCGCCTCTCTCAAACCGAATTGCTTGAAGACAAACGAGATTTTGTCAAGGGAAATTATATCGCACCTCAACGTTCAACTTTCCACCTCTAAATGTCCTGGAATCTGTCTCCAACGGAAATATTCGAAAGATATGAAGAGAAGAGAAATTGAAGAATAACGAGCCCAAAAAATTTGCAACGGCTACTTAGTAAAAGCTTCAAGTATAAATAGAAGTCAGAAGCAGACGTTCAAACTCACCTTGAATTTCTTAAGAGCTAAATCGCTGCATAATCCTTCTAGCTTCCAAGAAATTCCATTTCAAGCAATCAACAAACAATTCATTTTCACATCTGTTTGTAATAGAGAGAATCACTCAGTAGATTAACATTGTAAGGATTCAACAGTTTATAAGTTGAATCCAATTCATTATTCTTATTCCTCTTTGAGTGACAGTTTGGGAAGAGTACCCAAACTATACTGAGTGGTAAATTAGAAAAAAAGGTACTTTCTGTAAAATTGCTCTATTCGCTGTAAAGGTTTCTCTGCCTAAGTTAGGAAATGTCAACTAGTGGATTTAAGCTTGGAGAAGGTATCCGGGGACTGGAGGTAGGCTCGGGAATTAACCAAGATAAAACTAGGTGTTGACGTTCTTGCTTTCGCTATCTAATCTTTATAATTCAGTAGTCATTCTATTCTTAATTGTTTTAAAGCACTCACCATCGCATAACTCATCACGCATTTAAAACTTTACTTGGTTCACAATTGTTATAAAAATTATAAGTAACCGGGAATCGCATACACCCCCCTCTATTATCGTTTATAAGCCATATAAGGACCAACAACTAAGTCAAAGATTAAAGACTCCAGAATTTAGTTTTTAACACACGCAACACACAACTCACACTCGTGAGTAACTATAGTCAAGAGGCGTAATTTTTAATTTGTAAAAATCACAACACATTATCACGATTGTGACATGCCAGATTACTACCCGCAGATTATTTCATCTTATCCGGTCTCAACCGCCATAAACTGACCACTAACCGAAAAGAAACATTTTCATCAACCAATAAGGATTGAAACAACATAACTTTTCACCTCTATTTATTAGTGATTTTCGTCTAGATCAAAACAAGGAGGCAGATAAAATTCTTCATTTTCAATTTTGTTCTTCTAACAGTTAAATAAGTAAAAACTTTAAGTGAAATCATTCTTTTTGTAGATTTTCTTTTATTTTTGAGAGTTTATTGTTGTGGTGTACTTGTAAAGTACTTATCAATAAAATCATTATTCTTCATATTATATTTTGTAACTACAAAAAATCTATCTTGAGAAAGAGTTTCATACAAATAAAGATCAAAAGCGAGAAAGAATCGGTGTTTGGGGACTAACAATCCTTGTTGGAGAACAGTTTGAATGTTATAGTTCTTGAATATTTTGATTCCGTCCCTTTACTTTGCCGATTCCGTGGTTATACTTTTATGTTTCTTATACATTTATGTTTATATATCATCTTTTGAATAAAGTTATAAGTGAATCGATTTATCTTATGACTTACTGTTGTAGGTAATTTTCTTCTCTTACAATCACTAATATCTGCAATTCATTTTCATGTGTTCAATCTTGTAGGGGTTAGAGTGTTGGAGTTCTCGAAATTGCATGTGTAAGATATTTAGAATGGAGACATTCTAAGTAATTTACATGAGAGCGACCCTATTAAACTACGCTTAAACATTAATATTATGTTTGTTGCATACGTATAGATAGATTTAATAGATGAACGTAAGTGTCATGCTATACATTTTGTGCACGTATATGTAATCTATAATATTTAGAACCGGAATAAGTGTGTTATCTCCATTGGGTTTATTTTATTCGAGGAGTTACTTATTTATTATTAATTTTACCTCATTTTCTTATCTTATTTTTGTGAGACATCTTGGCTTGAAATCGGTTTCCTCTTGAGATCAATATATTTTAAAATTACATCGCAATTGTATACTTGCATTTTCACTTTTATATTGACTATTGGTATTGACATCACATGTACAATTGGGTACTTATAAATAATTGGTGTAACAGACGTGAATAAGTTTTTGGCATCGTTGCCAGGAAAGCCAAGTATGTTTAGCTAAGACATTTTTATTTTTATTTTAAAAGTTTTTTCCTAATGTTTGAATACATGTTTTGGGATAACTTTTGAGATTTGCATGATTGAAAATCTCATTGATTTTGTATCGATGAAATTTGTAGTATTAAGTCTCATGATGAGTTATATTATGACCGTAGTAAAGATTTATAAGAATCCTTGCCTAAAACAAAATGTTGAATAGAGAAGATACACCCATACCAACCTTCGTAATTGAACCAACTTTAGTAGAATTGGAACAACTACCGAGCCATTTAAGATATTCATTAGGGAACAACGGTATTGTACATATTATATCTGATAATTAGACCAAAACTAGAAAAAGTCTTTATTGGAAGTAATAAGAAAGAGATTAAGGAGTATTGGTTGGCAAATTTATGATGTTCGAGGAATCAATCCTAGTTTCGTAATGCATTTTATCAACTTGGAAATGGATAGTAAACCTAAGATAAAAAGGCAAAGAATACTGAACCCCCATATGAAGGGAGTAGTTACGAAAGAAGTAATTAAGTTACATAATGTAGGAGTAATTTATCCAATTTCTAATAGGAATGGGTTAGTCCTGTTCAATGTGTTCCTATGAAAGGAGGAATCATAATTATTTGTAATGATAAAAGTAAATTAATTCTTACCAAAACCACTACCGGTTGGAGAGTATGTATAGATTAAAGGAAGTTAAACTTTACCGCTAGGAAAGACTATTTCCCTTAACCATTTATAGATCAAAATTAGAGAGAATTGCAGGGCATTCATTCTGTTGTTTTCTAGATGGATACTCAGGTTATTTTCAAATCCATATTAGGCAAGATGGCCAAGACAAAACAACATTTACTTATCCTTTTGGTACATTTGCTTATATGAGGATGCCTTTTGGAATTTGTAATGCTCCTACTGCTTTTCAAAGTGCGTTACCGCTATATTTAGTGAGTATATTAAGAATATGATGGAAGTATTCATGGATGATTTTTTTATGGTTAATTAAGGTAGTAATTGAATATGCAAACTTGCAAGGTGGAATTTCAAAACTTAAAATTTAACTTAAAAGATCTCCTAATAATGCCATGATTGATATAATCTAAGTTGAAACGTTCCATATATGCTCATAGTTTTATAAAACTTAATAAAAGAAACCTAACATTTAAGTTAAGCATAACTAGTTGATGCGTGCCTTTCCTTTGGTGTGGCTCTCCCTTAGAGTAATTGAATAGCACTCCATTAGCACTAGCCTCCAAAATAGGACAATCGCTATGATTGATCCGCACGGATCCTAACTGACCAAAACCTCCCTTAAAGGAAGAACTTGTTAGTAGACAGCTGCTGCTAGACCACTCGAAGACCAAGCTGAAAAATATAACTCAGAAGGCACGTTCCAAAATATGAATGAGCCTTCAAAATAATTCTTGCGATAATGGACAAACTCGTGGAAGATCTCACAAAAAGCTCACGAAGAAAGATGTCAAAACTCAAAAGGAAGGCTAAACTGAAGTGAGGAATAAGGAGGAGGATGAACCCTATTTATAGGGAGAAGGGGAGCTAAATGCTCCCCTTTTTAGCAATGTGGGATGGGGATCCCCATCCCACATGTGGGTCACACACGCGAAGCCCTAAGCTGTGTGGGTTGACCCGCCCGCATAACCCGCTTACACGGGCTGTGCGTAGCAATGTAAGGCAATCCCTAAAGGGTTTATTTTGTACCGCAAGCTCAGCTTGTGGGCTGTGCTGGTAGGCCTATGTTGCCAAGTACTTGCGAGCCTACAGCCCACTGACATGTGCTAGCCTAGCTAGCGCATGCCGGCGGCCCAAGAGCACTTCTTTAGTACTCGTGAGACTGCTACGGAGTCCCCACCCGTGAACAACCCGTTTTTGCGGTGCCCACTTGCAATGAGAAAAATTCTCTTTTGCTTCGCACAATTTTTATTTCTTAAAAATTCCTTTAATTATTATTTGGTCAAACCGATTAATAATTCATCTAACTAGTTTTTTCTTAACATTCTCGGCATAGATCTAGTCTAAGTCCTTTACTTAGTCTGGTAAAGACCCAAATTGTGTAACCTCATAGGATTCCGAAGTATAGAGCTGCTAGAGGTTAACCTAAACTTAGCTTTCCATCCATGAACCTTTAGGCTTAGTGTTCCAGACCGATATGGAACTTGAGAACTCTAGACAACCAAATGGGCTTTCTAGCAAAGGCGTATGATCCCCCGATACTCAGAACGTCATGGTTTTCTGACTTGATCCGGTTCTGTAATAGTAACCAATACACTACACTCTTTCCATCAAATTTAGTACCATCCAATTTATTGGGCTTGGATTAAGTGTTATCTCATGTAATAACCGTATATATCTTGGAGTCAGCTTGTTCACGAAGAACACCACTCACCATAATGTACCAAGATTGATTAAAAACCCGTTCTATCAATCTTATACTCTGCTAAGAGGTTTATGAGTGTGACACTTCAACAAGAGGCCTTAAGGTACAACTCCCATTATATCACTATATGGATCTCATCTTGACTAATCGGCTTACCAACAAGTGATCATGATTATACTCGTAGTCACCTGTATTATCTTAATCACCAGTGTATGAATAAGTATGACCTAAAGTATAGCAACTCCTACACAAGGTAACTAGTATGTCAGGTATGAAAATACTTGTATTGCTATTGCAATAAGACATAACACCAACACATGGATATAGTTATTTCTGAGTGTCTATCTTATAGCGATCTCCAATGTATTACCCGAATACATTCATGTTTTAACTCAAGATACCAGCTTCAGCTCGTGAGATTGGCTACTTAGATCCAATCCAAGGAGTAAGCCTACACATGCTAGTTTGTCCGATTCATTGATGTCCAGTCTCAATGAAACTATGACTAGGTATTTTAGACTATTCATAGTAACACGTGTGTGCAGTTCTTACACCACATAACTCCCACTATTTCTTCACACTTTTATGCTATGAAGTAGTTATGGACTTTATCTTATCAATGAGCATATACATAATAAAACATATATATAATTCCAACAAGATACATAATTTAAATAAACATTGATAAACAACAAAGATGCCTCTATTATTGATGACAATAATCTGAAAACTGTTTTTACATTATAGCTAATAAAGATATATCCTCCTAATTGCCTCTAGGGCATACATTATGTCTAACAATCTCCCGCTTGCACTAAAGCCAATTGCCCATGTGCTTCATGCCATACTCGTTAACTTGCTGGTTATGCTTAACTTGAGTCAATGGCTTCGTTAGCTCATCCGCTAGATTTTATTATGTAGGAATGTATTATAAGCTTATATCTTTTCTAGCTCTATTTTCCTAAATGAGATGGCATTTTTTGATTACATGTCCGTTTCTCTGATGAGACCGTGGTTCCTTTTCCTGAGCAATAGCCCTATTGTTATCGTAATAGACCACTATTGGATTTACAATGTTGGACACCACATTAAGATCACCAATAAAGCCCTTAAGATAAACAACTTGTTTAGCTGCTTCTGAAGTAGCTATATATTCAAATTCAGTGATTGAATCGACAGTCATATCCTATTTAAAACTTTTTCAAACAATTACCCCTCCATTTAACATAAACACATTGCCTGACTAAGACTTGTAATCGTCCATGTCAGATTGAAAAATCGCATCAATGTATCCCTTCATAGAGAGATCACTTTCCCCATAAACCAATACATAGCCTTAGTCCTTCGTAAGTACTTGAGTACATTTTTAACGGCCATCCAGTGCTTCTCACCTAGATCAGATTGAAATCTGCTCGTGACACTCACCGCATGCAAGATATCAAGCCGAGTGCATACCATAGCATACATGATGGATCCTATCGCTGGAGTATAGGGTATTCCATCGATGTGTAGTCTCTCTTCTTATGTTCTTGGACACTCAGATTTAGAAAGGTTAATCCAATGAGACATTGGAAGATAAGCCTTTCTTGACTGCCCAAGGTTAAATCTAACCAAAACCTTGTCTATGTATATACTTTGAGAAAGACCTAGCAGCCTTCTGGTCTATCTAAATCTAGCCAAAACCTTGTCTATGTATGTACTTTGAGAAAGACCTAGAATCCTTCTAGATCTATCACGATAGATCTTTATACCTAGTATAAAAGCTGCTTCTTGAAGGTCTTTCATGGAGAACTTCTTTGATAACCATGAATTTACTGTCTGAAGAAAAAGAACATCATTTCCTATTAGTAATATGTGTTGGTCTTTAGACAGCTTGTAAATAACCGCAGAGGGGGGTGAAAGCGATTCTTGGTTACTTTTTAGGATTTATAAAATTTTATTTCACCAAGTTAAGTTTTTATATGCGTCCTGAGTATGCATGCTGAGTTGATATGAAAACTTTATAAACTACTCAGCTTCGTTAGCACAATTTATCTACAATCACTTGCTAAGTACTCTACTCAGCTTCGGATTGGTTTTTCAAGCAAAATACTTAACAAAGATAAAATGATGAATGCGCTGAACACAGTAAAAGCTAAAAGTGAAAGTTTAGAACTTCAACACCTGAATTTTATCCTGGTTCGGCCCCAAGCCTACCTCCAATCCCTGGACACCTTTTTCGAGCTTTAATCCACTACTATTCTAACCTTACTTAGGCGGAGCAACCTTTACAGCGGGTAGACACAGTTTTACAGAAAGTACCTTCCTTTCTAACTACCACTCAACTCAATTTGGGTACCCTTCCCTAACTGACACTCAGATTTGAAAATGAAAGTGAACTGAATTCAACCTATAAAATGTTGAATCCTTACAATGTTAAATCTAAGTATTTCTCTCTTTTACAAACAGATTTGAAATGATTGTTTACTGATTGCTTGAGTTTGGAATTTCTTGAAGTTGGGAGTAATCACGTAGAATTTCAGCTTTTAAAGAAATTCGAGGTGATTCACCAGTTTGAACGTCTGCTTCAGTCTTCTATTTACACTTGAAGCTTTGCGAAGTAGCCGTTGCAAACTTGAGGCGTGATAAAATTCCATTGACAAAATCTCGTTTGTCTTTAAGCAATTTGGTTTGAGAGAGGCACGCAAGAATGCAATGTGGAATCTCCAGATTGGTTGACATTGCTGACATTGGCAGAGTCACGCGGAGACATTGAGAAATGGCACATGTTAGAAATTCCTTTTGCCTTGGACTTTAGTGAGGAAATCCTGACATTCTGTACTGACACCTTTTTTTGTGAGGACCATTAGAAATCTTCTTTAATTTCAGCGCTTTTTAACCTGAAAAGCAACTAAAGAATATTTCATCTCTCACAGAAATCATTAGTAACACAAGTGTCATATAATTCTCTAAGTGTCAAAGAGATCAGCTTTTAATAAATAAAACCTAACTCAATACAGTTGAGTAGATATACTTCTAAACTACGCAATACTCAGCATAGACTTAATTTTTCCTACACCAAGCCGTAACTTAATTAATTACTCATTAAACGGAGTTATTTTCCCTTAAATGAAAGTACTCAATTAATTTTATTATCTTAGTCAGTTTGCTATTTTCAAAACATTAAAGTACTGTGAGGTACTATTAACTTGGGTTCTACAATCTCCCCCATTTTGGACAGATAGCAAACTAGTTAGTAGAAGAAGTTAATTGAATAAGTAGTTTAGAGATATCAAGAATACCTGGAAAGCAATGTAAGACTCCCTTGTGTTGAGTAACTTCCCTTAGTTAACTTGAACTCCCCCATACTGAATGAGTCTTTGTTGAGATATCCTTCAACAGCTTCACCATTTCATCTTGTTTGTTTTCATGATGCAACAAGAACTTTGACTGAGCCTTAACTAACTTAGCGATGCTGTGGAAGATATCCTTTGTTAGTTCCACCTCTTTGAGGACATTCTCGATCTTGTGATCTATCAGCCTCTTTATTTTGGCCTGCTCCCCACCCAATTTGTGAACTTGTGTCATTTGAGTTACCATATTGGTATTCAGGAGACTCTGCTGCTCAGTAGTAGCATCCACGCTACCCTTAATCTTTCTTGCAACAGCATTAGCCATTGTAGTAGACGTGGGGATAGCAAAGATTGCTACCCCAAGCTGAGCTGCAGAATCCATAAAAATAGTGAGAATTAGAGCCATCTTATCCACCAAACTCTTGGCACTCTCTTTTCGAATAGCCAACAAGCTAACCTGGATTCTTTCAAACTCCTCGAAGTAGAGAGATTAGCTGGGCACACTTGTGTACTATTCAAATTTAGGTAACTTTACCTTAGGTTTGGAGGATAAACCCGTGAATTCTTGAGCAAGTAGTATATAGCTTACTACTCCATCTAACTCAACAGTGGTCTTGAGCACGTGGAATTTCTTCCTAGCTAGCTCTCTGATTTCTGCTAAGAAAGATGTATTAGCCAAATCCTTGTGGATTGGCTCTCCGCTGAGTTAGGTTGCTTCACGGGCTGTACAATTTACCTCAGCATTCTTACCACTTGTGTTTCCCTACTGAGCTTAGTTCTCAGCATTGGGAACTTCCCTAACCAGAGGGGTTAAGTGTTGGTTAATCAAGATAGTAATTGAACATGCATAGGTTGCAAGGCGAAAATTCAAAAAACTTAAAATTAACTTAAGGATCTCCTGTGTATGCCATGATTGTTATAATCTAGGTTAATACGTTCCATAGATGCTTTTAGGTTTATAAAACATATAAAAGAAACCTAGTATCTAAAGATTAAAGTATTACCAGTTGATGTGGCTTAATCTCTCTTTTAGTACCGGTGTTCCCTTTCGAGCAAGTCCGATGGCACAAGCTTCTAAACTAGGAGAGCCTCTATGACTTGATCCACATGGATCTTCACTGACCAAAACCTCGAAGAGGTAGAACCCGTCGATTAATAGCAATTGTTAGACTACTTCTAAATCAACCCAAAAATCCGAAACAGATAACTCACTTAAACTTTGAGCCTTCTAAAAGAACTATTCAATTTGTTTAGAGAAACTCGTAGAGGATCTCGCACAACAAAAGAAGAGGAGAGTAGAAATCAGAGAGAAAACAAGCTTAGAGCTTTTTGGTGTGCGTAAATAATGAGAGGCTAGAAGCATATTTATAGGGAAAAGGGGGGAGTGATAGACTCCCCCTAAAACTCTACATGGGATAGGATAAATCCCATCCTATGTATAGCGGGTCAACTGCGCGGGTATGGATACCCGTGAGTTAACCCGTGGCTACCACAAGGCAAGCCCTAGCGGGCTTGCCTTATGCCATAAGCTGCGACTTCCGGGCTTGCACGCAAGCCGCGCAAGAGCTGCCTTGCGGTAGTGCTTATGGCCTGTAGCTCGCTAGCGCATGCAGGCTATCCTCGCGCGTTAGCGGCACCGTGCAGGCCCCACTTTGAACAACCCCGTGTTCGATTTGGGGCCCACTCGTAACAGGAAAAATCCCTTACTCACTTCGTGTAACCTTTTCCCTATCTTTTCATTATTTCTGTTAATTATTAATTTGATTAAATCAATTAATAATTCTTCTCATTGATTTCTCAACTTGTATTTTCGATACAGACCAAGTCCATAGGTTCTTTACATGGTCCTATAAAGAACCAAAGTGTGTGACCTCATAGGATCCCAAAGTATAGAGCTGCTAGAGGTTAACCTAAACTTAGCTTCCTGTCCAGGAACCTTTAGGCTCAGTGTTCCAGACCATTATGGAACCCAATAGCTCTAGATGATCAAATGGGATTTCTAGCAAAGGCGTATATTCCCTCAATACTTGGAACATCACGTGCCTGTGATTTGATCCAGTTCTGCAGTTGTAACCAGTACAATACACTCCTTCCATTAGGTTAAGTTCCATAAAGTTTATTGAGCTTGGATTAGGTTTCAGCTCATGTAATAGCCGTAGCTATCCTGGAATTAGACTTGTTCACGAAGAACACCACTCAGCGGTTTTGTATCTTGATTGAATAGAAACCAGTTCCATCAATCGTATACTCTGATTAGAGGTTTATGAGTGTATCACTTTAACAAGGGGCCATAAGGTACATCTTCATTATATTACTATATCATGAGTGATGGATCCCATCTTGACTACATAGCTTACCAACATGTGATCATCGCTATACCCGTAATCACCCCATGTCATCCTGATTACCAGGGTATGAATAAGTATGACCCAAAGTATAGCAACTCCTACATAAGGTAACTAGTATCTCAGGTTTGAGGATACTCGTACTGCTACTGCAATAAGACATGACACCAACACATGGATATAGTTATTTTTAAGTGTCTGTCTTA
>CATIWQ010215799.1:0-75075 GCA_949673415.1 Euphorbia schlechtendalii
AAGAATCCCGAGAACATAACAGATTGATTGATTGATTGATCATTAGATTAGGATTAGTTTAATTTTCGAAATCTTTATCTATCCGCTCAAACATAGACCAATCCCGAGTAGCTTGGTAGTTTGTTACATTTTCCTGAGGATCGATAACCTGGACAAAACCAGAACTATAACTTGTCAACGATAAGTACACTGCCTTAGTTGTGCGACTGCTAGTGTCAGTTTTACGCTTGCACTTAGAGCCCACCATAAATCAATGATTATCTTACCATGGTGTATTGCGCTGGTAATTATAATAAATATGGTAGTGCAGAAAGAGAAAGATTCAAAACTTACAAAACCCCCAATCTGTTAAAAAATATCAAAAAATCCACGTAAGAGACAAAAAAGTTTGAAGATACCTTACGGTGGAGTGTAGGAGGAAGTATAGAAGCTGGTCCATCAGGATATCTTAACTCACAATTTTCTTGCAGCAACAACAAATAAGGCAACAAGGCTGTCTGATCTGCAGAACATCATAATTGGAAAGTATACAGGAAAAAAGTCAAGTGAGTGTATGCCAACCAATCCTGAAATTCTATGCATGCAACAATACATGAGGTAAGGAGTTGTAACATTACCTGATAATTAAGCTAATTTCTTGTCAGCACATATATTACAAGTCTCGCATCTATCCAAGATTTGAATTTTGTTTTAGTTTGACAAAGAGAAGTTGTAAGTTGTAACAATAATGTCCATAAATGACAAGTAACTGGTCCATCAGGATATCTTAACTCGCAATTTTCTTGCAACAACAACATATAAGGGAACAAGGCTGTCTAATCTGCAGAACATCAAAATTGGGAAGTATACAAAAAAAAAAAGACGAGTGAGTGTATGTCAAACAATCCTGAAATTCTATGTATGCAACAAGACATGAGGTAAGGAGTCGTGACATTACCTAATAGTTAAGTTCATAATTTCTTGTCAGCGCATATATTACAAGTCTCGCATCTATCCAAGATTTGAACAAATAGATGTTGTAAGTTGTAACAAAAATGTCCATAACTGACAAGTAACTACTATTTCTTCACCCCTCCTTAATTTAAAGACATTGACATTTACAAAATGAGTTGTTTCAACTTTTTCCAATTTGACTTGAGAGAAAGTTGCAAGATAGGTACAAACAATACATTACTATGCACATTTTTCCTTGAAGGCAGAGCAGAAGACTGACCTGGTAAGCAAGAAAACAGAAGATTCGACTGCAAAGGTGTTTAAGTTTACCTTAAAGCCTTAATACCCACATGTTCATCATTGGCTTCAGAATAATTCCTCAATTTATTGTTCTAATGAAGGATGTCATCAAGTAAATATCTAGTGCCTCCACACCTGGAAAACAGAGGAACAACTACAACACCGAAAATTATATTACATAAACGGAAACAGAAAATCATTCTTGAGCTGATCAATCATAAAAATACTACAGTGTGACCAACTCCAACAGTTATAGTTAGCTAGTTATACGGTAACTTAGGTTTTCCAAGTATTGTAATAGCTTTATGAACAATATATGAGAGAATAAATAAAGACATATACTATATGAAGCTAGAAGGAAAACTCCAAATTTACTAATGTTAACAGTATGCAAGGACATTCATATGCAAACAATTAATATTTTTCAACTTGTAATTTGGATCATGTGATCCAAGGAATTACAATACGCCAGACATAAAAAGCTTTCATCTGATTTTGGAGTCTACAATAAGATAAGCACAGAAACTCTAACCACTATGATAGAATATGTACTAACTTACAAAACTAGTAAATACTGTGATTAGTCAACTGAGTACTCAATAAAAGATAATAATGCTAGCAGCCTGCCATTTTTGTAGTATAACAGATCATAGTAAATACTTATTCATCCTTAAGATGCTGGATTGCAGCAACATCAAAAGCCAACCCTATCTCTCATTAGAGGTATTTTCCTGTATGTTAATATCGCCACAGATTATCACTGGGCTTTTAACAGGCTATAATACTGAATCAAAAAGATGTTATTTCAAAATCTATTGGTTACACTATGTGATAAATCAGCATAGGATCCATGCCACATTAAAAAATGAATATGCAGAGCAAGAGGTATTGTCAATAGAATATAAAAAATGGACAAAAAAAGCCAGAGCTAAGAGAAGCACCCACCAAATAAAACAACTTAGAACTTCCATGAAGATATCTTCTCCAAACAGGACTCATTTCTGCAACCTCAGACCAGTTAATTCCCTCGAACAATATGAAATTCAACAACAAATATAAAAAATAATTAAGACAAATACCACCAATTTAACAAGTGGAAAAACACACAAAGGTTTTAACAAAGTAAACTAGTTCTGAAAACGTAAAACTTACCAGTATAATTGTAAATAGGGTTGTCAAGGATGTGAAATGATGTAGTTAATCCATCTCGAAGATTGTTGAAGGTTCTATCGGCATCCCTGATAGCATCATTAGTATCTTCACTTACCTTCTACCATAACCAACTATATTTTTAATTTCCTTCTCTTTGTGTAATTGTGGTTGTCTATGCCAAAGATGGATCCATGATTTTGGGTAAAGCTTGCCCAGTTAGGATTTTGTCCATGACATTGTTCAAAAAAATAATTAATAAATTTGCTTTGCACATCCGCATATTCAATGAGAACATATACTAGAAAAATCTTAAATAGATAAATGAAAAATTTAGTGAGACACCTTCAGATTTCTTTTTCTTAGTAAGGCCTTCTTCTTCATTTACTGTAACAGGTTGCCCTTCCTTTGCAACAGAATAACTGTCAAGCTGAAAATGCGAAAAGAACGAAATCTTTCCCCGAAATACAGCCCAAAAAAAACCTTCTTGGAATTGTTCCTACAAATCAGCCAAGCCAAGTTCAATACACCAAATTCAACAAGTTTTAAGTGTCTTTAAATATGTATATTCATAGAAATTTCGAGGGAGAATAAGTGACCACGGTAAAAAGGTCATAAAATTCCCACAAGTCAAGATCTTCTAAAACAACTCAAAAAACATTATCCGGCTACAGATTAGGGGTAAATACGGGTCATGAAGCATTAGTGCAGCAGCCTTGATATACTTTAAAAAAACACCAAGACCTTTAGCAGCACTTAGTGCAGCAGCCTTGATCTTATCATCGACTGCACTTTTCTTTCCTTCTTACCTGACATGATTTAAACCCAATCTTTACAATTTTTCTTACTCCTTGAGCATACAACCTATTTACATGGAAACTTTAGAATTAAATGTATAAGAAACAGTTTTCATTTACCTTGGTACCCATCCGGTTTTCCCTGTTTTGCTCCTTCATATGAAGTTTTACTTAACAGGCAGGCCTCAAGCAGTAATCCAAGGGTTTGCAGGCCTCTCCCATTTGTGACAAGTTTGGCTGATTTCTCATTCGGACTTTGCTTCTGATCTTTCTTCACCAGCACAGGTTTAAACTGTCACACAAAATGCAACAAGAAAAATAACTGTACTACATTTTTTACTCCACAATGAAACTCAATGAATTTCCATAAATCTTTTCTCACGATAATCCCCCAAATATGATATTTGTCATATTGTAATTAAAAAAAGGAAGCATTCGATAATTAGACTCAACAGAAAAACAAAATTGAACATCTCATGCAAAAGCAAAAGTATAAGGGGCAAACCAAATCAGCAGGATGAAATATCATTTCTGGAACAAGGAATCTCTCATTTGTCAAGTCAAACTCCTGCAAAGATAGTATAGATATCTGAAAGCCAAGAAATTTAAGGATAAAAACATAGTCGTAGGTATATAAAGATTACATTTCTTGTCAAATCAAATCCTTTTCTATCTTCACCTTTCTCGGCAACAAAGAGCCATGTCTCTCGACTCTAGCAAATGCAGAAATAGTATTGTGAGAACATTCAACTCCAGTCCATGAATTCCAATGCGGTAAGCATATAATTCTGATCCCCACTCCAATCTGATGGTGGATTGTCCAAACTTCTTGCCAAATCTTCCATTGCCATCACTTCATCAAACAAAATCCAGCATATAAAACGTTGTTCAAAAGTTTAGGAATTTTAAGTCCGAGATCTTAAATTGTTTGAGCTACCTCACTTGCTCAACTTGGAGAGTTTTAATATTTGTGCCAATCGAAACATGACATGTGCAGATTGGTCAAGGTAAAATGCATGCTAACAATTCTCGACACGCATGTGCATACCATCAATCAATTGAATCTGACTGCAGAGATCCAATGCGATCCAATACCAACAACAGTCACTATTTATTGATCAAATCACTCACACAAAATTCAACAATGATATTCCTCCACAACAAAGAATACCATATGTTTAGTAGAAATGAAGGGATCCTTAACGACAAGAAGTTCAATGTCGTTCCTCTGAAGTGAGACTCTAGCAACCAAACGATCGATCCTTCTAAACCCTAGTAAAATTAAAACCCTAAACCAAAACCACAGTTCATCTAATAAACATACCCGATAACTAAAAACGAAACCCAAATCAAAAAAACTTACCATTTATACCAATCTTAATCTTCCTGTCCCCCGCTGCAACAAATAAGATAAAATCAGCACACGATCAAGAGAAAAAAAAGCAAAAACTAACAAAAAGGGGATAAAATAGCATTATTACCCATTTAAAATTGAAATCGATATACAGTAAAGGGTATCGTGAATTCCTTCTATCGAGAAACTAACGAAAAACACATAAAAGCCCTAGCATAACAAGCAACTGCACCAGAAATACAAGAAACCGATTCGTAGTACCCAATACAAGCAAAAAGTGACATCAATTAAGAAAACCGAAAAGAAAAGATAAACTTACCGTGGCTACAATGACACTGCCACAATATAACTGCGAATTCCTCGGAATTTGACAACTCCTCGATTGTTGCGAATGAGTTTTCTGTAAGGGGCGTACATATAACATGAAAGAGAGATGCAACGGAACTTTTTCAAATAAAAATAACCAGTAAGTCGGTTACCCGCGTCAGGTGTACGCGTTGGTAAAACCGTCAAATACATTTTTTCCCTTTCTCATTAATTATAAAATTTACCTTAATGCAATTTAATTTAGGGATCTTATGAAATTGAGGTTTTGGTTTTAGTTAGCCCAACTCCAATAGTCCCGTTTCGGAAAATTTCTCAAAATGGAGAGTGAGGAATGGTCAAATTCAATTATTCTTCATATGGGATCCGTTTGATAGCATCATAAAAAAACTCTTTTTCCTTTTTTAAAAGGAAAGGGAGATTATTAAAGTATTTAGTTAGGCATAAAATGATGTAGAGTTTGCTTTTTAGTAGACCTGTTAACTGGGCGGGCTTCTCAGGGCCAGGGCCGGGCTTAGGCGAAAATAACTTTGTCTAAGCCCTGCCCGGCCTTTTCAATAAAAGTACAGGGCAGGGCCGGGCAGGGTCAAAGTTGAAATATCTTGTCCAAAACCTGACAATTAAGCCCGATAATTTTTCAAATTGATAAAATCAAACAACAAAAAAAGTCATCCAAGTAGATTAAATAAAAACAATCCAAATCCAAAATTAAAACTCTAAAAAAAAGTCATCTGAAAAAAGAGTACTTAGAGATGAGAGGAGTATCAATTGAAAAAAAGAACTAAGCAAGTTTCTATTAATATATATGAGAAGAGTTTCAACTGAAAAAATAAAAATTGCAGAGATTAGTGGCGGCTAATTATAGATAAAATGGGCAGAGTACTTAGGTTTAGGAATTAGGGCTAAGAGAGTTTCTATTAATTTATATGCTAGACAATTAATAGTTGGATTGGTATTAGTAAAAGATGGGTGTGAGTAATGTAAAAGCTATTTTGAATATATCTAAATAACTTATCTGGGCCGGGCGGGCTTAATAGGTTTTAATATGTATGTCCAAGCCCGGCCCTTTAATAGCAAGGCTTTAAAAGGGCTTGGGCCGGGCCGGGCTTTATACTAAATATAATGTTCAAAACCTTTTATTTTAGAAATGGGCCAGGGCCGAGTTGTCGGGCCGTCTGCCCAGTTAACAGGTCTACTTTTTAGTAAGGATTTATCTTCTTTTCCAAATCACAAAAAAATTCAACTTTTCAATAAGTTCTTTTGAGGTTTCAATTAATTTTATCTAAAATAGCTTTAAATTATTCGTTTATTTAATTATTTTAAATTTAAAATATGCCCATTAAAGTTCTTTAATATTTCTAATAGCAACCGTAAATCATATTTTTTCCAAACACTAAATAAATTTTAGTTAATAACAGTATCAACGAACCGCAACAATAAATCTCAACAGCAAACCGTAACAGCAACAACGTTACCAAACGGGGCCGGTATATCCCCAAAATGGGGTTCCCCATGTACGGGGAATGATCCATTCCCCATTTTGAGGGATTGAGTAAAATATTATTAACTTCTTATTGAATTGAATAAAACAGTATTCCCTCCGGTTCCTAATATTTATCGTTTTGGGATTGAGTTCTTGGTTCCTAATACTTTTCATTTTATATTTCCCATGTATAATTTCCCTCATCTTCCTATTTTACTCATATCAATGACAGCTCAATCCCAATATAAGTACTTTAAAAAAGTGAGTAATTAACTCAATGTCCAATCTCAAAATAAAAAAAGGAACATGAAAAGTTTAACGGTCAGTATTAAAAGAGATGAGCAGAATTGCTTCGATATAATTTTCCAAAGATGGAAAAACTAAATGAAAGTAAGTTTTGGCGAAAATTTGTTTACCGTAATTTAAAAGAATTTTGGTAAATATGGCGCAAAAATAGTGCCACATGAAAAGGTAAAAATTGTAATGATGCCAATCTGTTCATCAACTAATTAATTGCATTACTTGTAATTTGAAAATACTTTGAACAAACACAGTGATTCATTAATTACTAATTTAAGGGTAGATAAGTAATTTTGTTCCCCGCAATTAATTGTTTCTTAATAAGTGTGAATTTCTCTAAAACGATAAATATTAAGAACCGGATGGAGTATTACTTTTCCATTTTTATTATTGTTAGTTTTTATTTTGTTATTCTTTTTGTTAGTTTAATAATAAAATATTATTATTTCAGAGTAAATTTGAATTGAAGAATGAAAAATGGGGAAAATTTTTGAAGAAAAAACATTGTACATCCCTCAAAATGGAGTTAAGGGAATAAAAATGGGTAAGTAGTTAGACTTGCTCTAATGATCGCATGTCCATTTCCCATGCATTATATATATACGCACACTTCTTATTTTGCAGAAAATATATAGTTTAAGGTAGAGGTCAGGGTCACATTATTATAAATAAAATCTCCATTATTTTATCTTTTATCAACATTTGATCAATGGTGTGATGATTGATTCATTGATTATAAGAGTAAAAGTAAAATTTACTTGTTAAAAACAAAATCACCGTAGCATTCACCATAATTTAAATGTATAGTTGAAATAATAGGAAATCTATATTGGGGTAAAAACAACAATTTTCTTTCTTTTAATTCCGCCAAGTCTGCCTAAGTGGGCATTTTGATTAAACAAGTAACAAACACTAAGGCCCCGTTTGATTCATTGAAAAAAATTTCTTTTTAAGTAAAAGGAAAAGGAAACAAGAAAGGTGTTTGGTAAAAATCAAAATACACTTGTTTTTGCTGTTTGATTATGCAAAAGCTCATTTCTCCATTAGTAGTATTAAGTGTGGGTTAGTACCGGTTTATTTTGAAAGAATTCAATTCAATTAAATTTATTTTGTCAAATTCTCTTATTTGGAACTAAATAAATATTGATAGAATTCAAATCATGCAAAATTTGAATATTTGTAAATGTAAGGATAGAAATTTTGTAAAAAAATTGAAAGATCACATAGGAATTCATTTAAATTATGATTTTGAATATAACTTTTACTATTATATCTTCTCATTTCCTTTTAGTTGAAAGAGTCAAATATTTTAAAAAATTGTTAAATATATTAATTAACAATTAATAGAATTTTTGAATATAAAATAAGTTTCATCAATTCAGTTGAATTCTCAAATTCCTTTTCATTTTTCAGAACAGCGAATACTGTTCAGTTTTTTAATCAAATATTCATTTATCTTTTTTTACTTTTTGCATATAACCCTTTTATTCCTAATTGTCTTACTTTGTTTTTTTGTATATATCTTTTATTCGCTTAAAATGTTTATCCTGACGAGATATTTTTGTGAATTTTTAAGTTGAAATAAATAGTGACGAATAATTTCAATGAAATAAATTGTTTTCGATGTGAGTAATGTTATGCACTGCATAGTGTAATTATCACTTTGGTTGATTGTGAACTATTGAATATATTTTATTATAAAATCTTATGCTAGTTTTTCAAGATATTATGAGTTTAGTTTTGATTGTTTTCGTTTCCAAATTTTTTTACTATGATTTACTCATTAATTGATTCAAAAATATATACATTTTAATCATCATGCATCTTTAAGAGCAATCATAACTTATATTTTGCCCAAACATTAAGTACAAACTAGTTATCTGCAATAATAAATAGCAACAGAAATAACAAATCAAAATAGTAAACGGTAACAACATAAACATATAACAGCTTTGTTACTAAATAAGACCGTAGAAAAAATATTCAAAACTTTGTTAAACAAAGAGTAACACAAGTAGACGGTGGTAAGGAATCTCATCCATGATGATTAACTATGCTAGTATGCAAAAGTCTCGATTTCAAAATATTGAGTGATATTAAGGCTATTCAAAATCGATGAAAATTGTATAAATTCAAGCGAAAAGAGGTGCATTGTGTATTTAGCATCAAATGACACGTGGGGCTCGCTACTTTGTGTATTTGTACATGCGATAGATTGTTCATGTGTTTTTTTTGCCGGCACAAATGTATAAATACATCTATAACTTGATGATAAATATGGGATGTCACCCTCAATTTGTAAAAATATTTGATACCCTTTAACTAGGTAAATGTAAATCACTTATTTCCTTAATATTACATGTCAAAGCATTATTGGTTTGAATTTTTAAATATGCAATTTTTTTTATTTGTTCTCTATTCAATTAGAATTTGACACGTGACATTGATAAAATAAACTGATCCATCTTGCCAAACTAAGAAAGTATTTGATCGTTTTGAAAGTTATGGATGACATCTGATATTTAAAATCAAATTGAGGGATAATCGATCAACTTAGTTTGTTTTTATTATTATTTTAACGAAGCTCATGTGTTGTCCATTAGAGATTGTTATTTATGTTATGAATAGTTTAGTAGTATCTACATAGGATTCTGATTTGTAATTAAAATATCCTATTGTTTTATTTGTAATATCAATATTTTAGCCTCATATCTACAAAAATTAAACTGTCTTCTATCATGTTTAGATGACATTTTAGTCTTCGTCCACAAATAAGAAGTCCCACTTAATCTCTCGCTTCTAAAATTTTGATTTAATAGTTTTTTTAAACTGTTATTTCTTTCTACACAAAACTCTAAAATGATTGTTTTTTTTAATATCATTATGCATGTGCCACATATACTTTTATTTTTTAATTCTACATTGTATAATTATATCAAAAGTTTATTTTAAACTAATAAAAAATTCAAAATTTCTTGAAACTTTATCTTAAATGAATAGAAAGCATATCATAGATGATAAATACCATGATCAAAGTTCTTTTGTTTTTCATCATCATTAAATTAGTGTATTAAAATTTAATCAAATGATGATAGTGATAAAGTAAAAATAAATTTATGAAAATCTATTATAAAAATGCCATAACTATATTTAAGTTTATCTAACGATTAAGAAAAAAATATATAAGTGTATCCATTAATTAGTTTCTAGACTTTTTAAATCATGTTTCTTACTAAATTATTCACTCAAGTGGATATTTTGTTTTTATATATGTAATAAAAAGGATTTACTTTAAAATTATCCTCAAAAGTGCATCAGAAATATCACGATTGTATTAAAACTAGTATATTACAATTTACAAATGTGTTCCATCCTAAATATATCCTAGTTTTTCATTCAATTTCTAACACTTATACTTTTTTTTTTCAATTTATAATCCGTATTACAGTATTATATACGGTTTAGAAGGCGGGGGCTGTTCATATTTCGAACTCACCGCTTTCACAGTTTAATCTGTTCATTCTTCTTCTTCTTCTTTCCCTCCAAATTATTATTAAGTTCTTCAATGGCGAAAGAGGACCTAACCCCTCCTCCTTCTCATTCTTCTTTGTTTGGCACTAGCTTCCTTTGTTCCTCTTCTAACAAACAACATTCTCCTCCTTCTTCCTCTTCTGTACATCCTAATCCTCCCTCCCTTTCCTCTTCTCCAATTTCCAATCATCGTTTTACTTCTATTAACATTGACTTCACTAATTCCAGCAATCAATCCCTTCACAATCCCATGTCCCCTTCCCGATTGCATCCTGTTCACCGTTCTTCTTCTTTCCGTACTCCACCTGTGATTTTTCTCTCTTTCTTTGTTTTTTATCATCATCTTTTGATGATTCCTTATATCTGTGTGGATTTGCATTGACTGTGGTTTTTTTAATTCGTGCTTATAATTGTCATGATCTATTTTTGGTTTGGATGCAGGATGAGCTTGATTTCAAAAATTTTCAGTGAGCTGCGTTTGATCTCTTTGGCTTTAGTTAAAAAAAAAGACTGAAGGTTTTTGGTTTGATCAAGAGCTTGTTAGTGCAACGAATCAGAAAAAAAATATAGAGCTAACTTACTAACTAACCTTAGTTAATTAGGATCAACTCAATTAAACCTGGTATAGTAGGTTCTATAGGGATTAAGTGTCGGTTGATTGTTGTTGTTGCTAGTTTCGTTGAGTAGCTCATTTTTTTAATAATCTTTGGATCTCCTCTTTGTGTTTGCTTCACTTGTAGCTCTGTGTGCCATATTAATAGTAGAATTTCTTGGGATTCCGTATTTTATTTTGCTAATGTTGAAAAACTATCCAATTTTAGAGAGGCGATTGCAGCTGTGAAAATTTGACGGTAGTCAGTCCTACATGATTATCAATATCTGGAAGTGGCATTAACGTTTTAAGAATTTGGCTTTTTCCTTGTTTGTTGTGGGAATGTTCATCTGTTGGCACTTTTATGTTATTCAATGCTTCATACCTATACATTCTGGAAAATCATTGAAAATTTGTTTGAAATACTGTGATGACTTTTTCAGCTGAAACAAAATAGTGGTAGAGATAATAGTAAGACTCACCTCAGTGTAAAAGCAACCATTCGAAAGCATGAAAACATAATTCTGGATCATATAGTTGATCCTCAGTCTAGTACTGCAGGCAAGGGTAATATTACATCAAAGGTTCCAAAGAAGGCTAATTCAGGGGATGAAAAACTGAATGATGGTAATATTACAAATTTTTTATGTCTTAGATTGAACTGCCTTTATTCATTGACTGATCATTTTGCAATGCTTTTCCACTTGCAGAATCTTTTGATGGTCTGAATTCAGCCGCAGGTTGCCGGTATGACAGTTCTCTAGGTATGTGTATTTGTATAACTTTTATTGGGTAACTTCAACTCTTACCGAATAATACCATTATAAACAAATCTTTGACTCTGGTTTGACAGGATTCTTGACCAAGAAATTTGTTGAGTTAGCCCAGGATGAGGATGGCACTATTGATCTGAACAGAAGCGCAGATGAGTTGCAGGTATATTATATACAATTGCACGTGCAGCTAGATTATAAAACTGAATTACACAGATGTGATGTGGATTCCTAGCACCAATTTTCTATCCTTCTGTGGTCATATATCAAACTCATTTGACAGGTCAAAAAACGGAGAATATATGATATCACAAATGTTTTGGAAGGAGTAGATTTGATAGAGAAAACTTCAAAAAACCGCATACGTTGGAAGTAAGAATATCATATCTTTTCTTGGTCATTCTTTGTTTAGAAATAAGAAGTTTGATTAAACTAATTCACCTTACTAGCAGGGGTTATGGAGGATATGGGTCAAAGGAGTTAGATGTAAAATCTACCAAATTAAAGGTATTGATGTTGTATAAAAAAACAATTTATCTTTCCACTTTGCGTCAGCACAAAGTTCTCATTAAAAGGCTCCTTTGCAGGATGAAGTTCAAAGGTTGCATGCTGAAGAATGCGAACTAGATGAATCTATAAGGTCGGTGACTTGGTTTAGTTGGTTTTGAGGATTTACATGTTAAACTTGGTGGCTTGATCGTTAATTTGCGCCAGGGAAAAGCAATGTCTTTTGGAAGCCCTGAAGGAAGATGAAAATAATAAACGGTATGATGTATTCTACATCTGTTGTTTTCGTCTTTTTTCGTTTGGTTATTTTCTTGACAGTTTTTGAGTTGGAAATGTTAGATATCTGTTTTTGACAGAGGATGACATCACAGCCCTTTCTTGCTTCCAGGTCAACAATTTGTTGGCAACTTTGTTTGTTTATATTTGTCTTTATTACCACATCAAGCTCACTCACTGTGTTCAAATGTTACTTTTACCGCAGAATGAAACACTCATTGTAGTAAAAGCTCCCCAAGCTAGTTCTATTGAAGTTCCTGACCCTGACGAAGTAAGCTTTCTGAACTCACTGAGTTTGTAAACGTGTTTTAAAGCTTTGAAATCTGAATTAGAACCTTGTGAACATTTGCAGGATTTTGATCCACCTCAGTATACAATGATTATTAGAAGTTGCACCGGACCAATTGATTTGTACCTTTTAAGGTATTTTGCTTCATTCAAATTCAAATATTGCATTTTCTACGGGCTAGTGCATAATACAGAGAAGGTGCTAATAGTTATGATATATGGCAAATTGTATTTGTGATGTTTGCAGCAAATATAAACAAAGAGATGAGGATGTGGCAGTCCAACAAGCTAGACGACATAGTTCATCTGCTCAGAAGTCCAAGGAGCTATGTTTAGATAAACAGCAACAACAAAATCAAAATAATGCTATAGAAACATTCAGCTCAATGCATCCAGAATCATCTGGAATGCTGAAAATACTTCCTCCAGAATATGATGTAAGTAATATAAAAACTTATTTGTCTCAAAAAGTAATAGGCTTAATGGTGCTAAGAAACCTGAACATTTCAAAGTCGCTCCGTAACTACCCCAACTTCTAATTGGAGAAGAAAATAAAAAAAAGATGTCTTTGAAAATTCAAACCAACAAAAAATTGATACGTGGAGTTCAGGAAGTTAGTTATTCATTGTATTTTTTGAAATATGAGGGAGTTACGAGATCATTTCTAAAGTTCAAGGGGCAGCAAATTATTTTAGGGACAATTTAGGACATTCCTCGATGCATTAAATAAAAACAGATTGAAAACTAATCTGTTTTCAGTTTTGATTTCGTACTTGTGTAGTTGTGTTCGTATGTAATACATTGTTTGGGGTATCCTATTGCAGATTGGAGATGATTATTGGCTTCATTCAAATCCCGAGGTCAGCCTTTCAGAGTTGTGGGGTGATTAAAAGTATAATTATAATTAGAAACATTAATTAACAAGATAGTTGCAGTTTAATGGAAAAGATTAGCAATCTGTTATACTATACAAAGGCCTAAATTATCATTAATTATGATTGTTCTAATCACGTACCTTAGTCAACTGATAAGGTAAATTTATGCTCGTATAAATGGCTAATGTTGTGCGGAAAATTAGCTAGTTTTTTTGTATAATTGATTTAAATATGGAGAGAGCCGATGGTCGAACTCGATTACTGAGTCTCCTGGCTCCCTCTAGATTACCTCAGGAAATGTAAATCTTTTCCTTTTTATAGATAGAATATTTATTAATTGTTTTATTTTCATAATAATATTTTATTAACCATATAAAACTATAGTTAATGTTTTCTGATCATATTGATTAGATTTATTTCTTATATTATGAAGTATTTATTGAAAAACAGAGGTGTTTATAATGTATTGAATTTATTAATTGTGGCTTGTGAGTAGGGCAACCAAAGTGCTGATTTTACTGATTCAATCATGCATTAAATTGTAAAATAATGATTTTTAATCCACACAAGAGTATATAATGTGGTAGGTAACATGCAAAATACAAATTAACAATTTCTACGTTTATGTATTGAACTTTTAAATATCAATTCTGGGTAGAAAATTCCTAATTATAAAAAATTATTTTTTACCAAAAATTAAACGGATCAAGATATGAAACGTTCCAATTTTTTTTTTTAAAAAAAACTCTACAACCTATATAAAAGATAAACAAGAAAATTAAGTCTCATTACATTCAAAGATTGCTAGCTAACAAATTGTTTGTTTGATTCACATATAACAACACTTTTATAAACGAATTGGAAACCATCACTATTTCTATAAAGTTGGTTGATATAGTAACAGACACCCAAGTAAAGGTATCAATTGTCAACAACAACTTGATTGCCAAAGGGAATTAATTGCCATTTATAACTTCAAGTCTTCGACCAATACCACTTATATGCTCCAAGTTGATTTAATAGCAAAATTCTTTCAACCTAATCTGTGTTAATTTAGCAACGGATGATTAAAAGTTACGCAAGTCTATCCTCATTAATGAGTAAAATCTTTTTTTATTATTTTAATTAAATTCAACGGCAAGTGTGTAAGGAATTTCAAACTAACAATGTTATCCTCTTAATTAATTAATCAGACCTGACCACACACCAAATAAGGATGTTATTGTTATCAAGTTAGTTAACTTTATTCATAATATAATGCATCTGCTATTAATATATTAGAGTCAGTATTCACAATTACAAAAGAAACTACTCCTCTTTCTTTAGTCTTCCGCTTACTCTGATTTCAAGAGTTGAAATTGTTTGATTGGGTTTGTTTTGATAAAAGAAGTTTCCCTTTAAACTCCATTTACTTATATACAATTATTCTCTAATCAATTTTTTCACTTTAGTATCTTATCTTTTCATTTTAATAAAACTAACATAAAACTTAACATTTGTGAGTTTAAATATAAAATTTAACAGTTTTAATACGTGCATCAAATTGATCTTTCAATTTTCCGTGTCAACAACTTAGAAATGGTCATTTTATACTTAATAAAGATGCATCAAATATCTCTTATCAAGCCAAGACACCCCTTTATATCTGCCATTACCCAATCCATAATAGAAAAAAACAATAATAAGCAACAAATGGAATAAGAAAACAGAGGATGCCAATTTACATCAATCTCAACAACCATCCAATCCCATTACCTACCATGTAACAACTAGTTCCTTAATCTAAATTTAGGAGGAAAAAGGAAAGAGACAGAAAAAGAAAAAGATGTATATCCAATTTTAACTCTTTATTTCCGATCTGCTTTTCCTAAATCTGGCACGTGTCACCCGAATCGCCTCGTCCATGTTCGTGTCTTTCGTAGCGGGGCTTGCATTTCCATTTGTTGATGACGTGGATTTTCCAGTTCGGGAATCTTCATCCTTGGCTGATAAAGATTCACCGGAAGATTCAGATGTGGCTAGCATTTTCGGAAGAGATGAAGCTCTAGTTGGAGCTTTTTGGGCAATGGAAGTTACAGTTGGGACCTTTGCTGGTGCTTTTGTAACTGGTGGTGGAGCAATTGCTTCTGGAACCACCTCTTCTGCTGCATCTTGTTGCTGACTGGAAGATGTGCTGGAGGTGGGAGATGGCGGCTCTTCATTTTCAGGCTGCTTCGGAGATGGTTGGCGAGCTGGAGGTTGTTGGTTCGGAGGTGGGGCAGTTTGGCGAGCCTTATGCTCTTTCTGAGGTTATAATATTAAAACGGAAAGTTAAGAGCCAATAGTATAGTATAGTTATGCATAGAAATATCAAAGTTATACACACAACCAACAGGCATTTTATGTTACCTTTTACCACGAATTTTAGCATTAAACGTATAAGCAATCCAATTAAGTTTAATGAAAATCTGGCCAATTACTTTCCAAAGGAAGTAAAATGTGACGAAAAAAACTCCACAATTAAAGGAATTAACGACCTCACGACAAAGACGATGCAATATGAATAATAGTACCTGAGCAGGGCGAGGCTTTGGCGTTGACTGAGCAGCAACAAACTGCAGAATCTCAAAAACCCTGGTTTGGCCATAGCTTGCAGCCCTTTGCCAGTACAAAACTGCCATATCTCCAGCTCTCGTTCGTAGTTCCAGCAAATTGCGGTCAATTTCATTCTCATGCTTTGCAACATATGGTCTGAAGAATGAATCATATACATAGGTAGTTCCCTGACACAAGTGACACAAAAGAGACTTGTCAAAATTATATAGATATACAACAGCCATTATTATTCAGTTTCGATATATCATGTACACATACCCTGGTTTTTGGATACCACAAGTAGATGAAAAATGCAAGCTTAGCTTCACAATACATTGGGACCCTTCAAAAAATAAAGACAAAAAAACATAAGCAGAGTACCAAAAAATAACATGTTTGAATGAAATGTTGCACACAAAGTAAGATCGCCTAACCATGAAATGAAAGCATCTCCAACTCTCTCACAAACTGTCAACAGAGCCACCAGAATCCTGCAACTCAAAAACAATATGGAAAGACATCCGGGTCAAATTCACTTTCACATTGCAAAAGGAAGCAAATGAAAGAGCATAACTCACCAGTACTGGCACCAAAAGCGGAGTTGTTCAATTTCAGGCCTATTTTTTTCAACAGTTTTATAGCACTCATAAGCAGGGTAGGCATACCCGAATACCATCCTGCCAACATAGTAAAAGTTGATAACAAATAAGCTTCAAAAACAATGCGATGTCCTTGTTATACAATTAAAAGATAAAGAACTGAATTATTGATAACATACACAAGTCCTCTGGTAAGAAACGATCCAATCATTCTGTTTGCTTAACTGCACCCAAAATCAAAATATGGAGTTAGAAATCATGAATTCGAACAAAGTCACCCACCTGCAACCAGATTAAAGATACAGTTTTGAGGAATCATAATGCAGAAAACAATATTAAAAAAGTTACATGCTATCACGGCATATCTTCAAAACTATGATAAAAAAAACGACATATTGTTCACTTGATAAATTGAGGATATCCAAAATTTAAGAAATCATTTACCCAAGAACTCCGATATGCCATGTGATTGTTATAATTCAGTAAGACATGGATTTAAGAAAGTTTCTTGGTCAACACAAAAAGTTAGAAGTGCCTAATTCAGCTTACCAACTTCTAAATACAAAACGATACTGACACTAACTCGAGCAAAGATCGCTTTTGCACTTGTCATCTTTAGAAAAAAATAACATAACAACAACAAAGAAACAATAATCAAATCAGCCAATATTGACAAGTATTAAGCTCGGTCAAATTCAAGTTCGCTGATATTCAGATAAAAACAGAACTACTTTGAGACTCAAGTTATCTTGGCATTTCTTCTACACTCTCCAAATCAATCCACAGATATGCATAAAAATATTAGGGGAACAATTGGGAGAAAAAAAGATGATAACCGCAGCTACATCTTTCATATCCTCGAAATAAAGTATCGCATTGAACTCGAAGTTGAGGCAGAACATTCTATAAAAACGACAAAATAAACCGATAAAGAATTCCTGATTCCGAAAACTAGGTCAATTTGCGAAAGAAAAACACGGAAACGCGAATCTAACTAACCACAAATGAATACTCCAGCAAATATAAAAACAATTCAAGCTACAGTCTAGCACTCTTCCATTCAATCAAAACATCAAAATGCGCAGATAGTACATCGAGGCCTTAGAACTTAGATTAAACAAAATACAACCAGAGAGCATAAAAATCGGAGAAGATGGCCGAAGAAATGGCATTGACTAACAGTTGATAAAAAATTTAAGCGCAAAGCAAAATCTGATCAATATCACCTCTAAAACCTAGAAGAAATAATTAGTGACATTACTGCTTCCTGTCGATGACGAAGATTATCCTTATTTATTATTATCAAGAACTGAGGAGAGGTAAACACGAGGAAGGCGGTATTGGCAACAAATGAGAGTTTATCCAGAAAACTAAGCAGGAAAGGACGAGAGATCAAGAAATCAGCGATTTTTTTCGGAAGATAACCGGCGTACGAAAAAATCGGCGTCGCTAACACGGCGGACCGTTGTGATGTCGGCGTCGCCCAAACAAGAGAGAGTGAGAGCAGCAGTCTTTTGTGTCGTTTTTAAAATGTTTGTTTATCCTTTGTTTTTTCTCTTTTCCGCTACGGATTATTTATCAAAAGATTTGCTTGCTAATTAAGGGAGAATTATTACTATTTATGTACCACAACCACAAAATGTCGTATTTTATTACGACTGGATCACCGTTCGATTTTTATATAACGGCTACGTGTTGCTAATTGATGTAGCATTTCTACAGGTACGTGTAGAGGATTTTTTCGGAGCCCTCTTGAGTTCAAGTGAATCAAATATAATTTATAATTATAACTTAGAAATTTTTCTAAACAGGCGATGGAAAATTTATGTTTTTTTAGAAATTTTTTCAAGTAAGAGATTTGATATCCATGTCATGGATTAAAATTTCAATCAAATTAATATTAATAATATTTGTAATTATCTTTCTCATCTCTATTTTCAATATTATTTATCTTGTTAGGCTAAATGCTGATTCACAATAAAATCCTATTTTCATTTTGATATTTTATGTATTTTTTTGTATTTGATATTATTTTAATTGCAAAATATCATTTAAAATTGATTTAATTATTAATTTTTATTTAACCTTGTTGTTTCATAACTGTCAATATGATAATATTTTTTGAGAAAGTTTACATATTTAGATTACGGTTAATTCCTTTTAATCTCAAGCATATAAAACTGAATGTTAAAATAACTTTTCATTACGTATTGATGTAATTTTATATATGATTAAAGTTGAAAAAAATAAACCATCATAAAATGAAATGTTCTACAAGGTTTGCGTAGAAAATCTTAAATTCTACGTGTAGTAATAAAAATTGTCAAAAGTTACAAAGATGAAAATTCAAGGGTTAGAAGTTGCGAGCTACAAGTTGTATAAAATTGCATTTTGTAGAAATTACAAAAAATAAATTAAAAAGGGTGACTAAATATTTAACTACACTTAATGTCATAGTTTCACTTCAGCTTTATCCTTGAGTCTGATGGCAAATGGTAAAGTGTATAAAGTAGTAGAGAATAATGTAACTAACTGTAATTAGTTAGATCCCATTTGGCCTTTAGCTAATTAAGCATGCGTAAATCATGATATTCTTTCTTTTTCCTGCAAAAGGGAATTTGCCATCAAGCTATATAATATGAATCTTTTGTACAAAGTAATTGTACTAAAAAATGAATCATTTAAATTTGATGAAAACACATTATTTTCGAATATATATTGATAAATGCTGTTCTCTTCGACTTCTGAAACCTGAACTGAACTGAATTTAACTGAATTGAACTTAATTGAACTTAACTTAATGGACTTTAACTGAACTTAAGTAAACTGAACTGAACTTAATGAACCAAAACTTAATTGAACTTAATAATAAATATATTAATTATTAAAATAATAGTAAAACTCATTAAATATAAAAATAAATAAATTATTTATAATCATTCAAAAAAATATTATTAATAACTGCCAATATAAAATAATTAATAAAAGAATTTTAATACCATTGATAATAAAAAAATTTATAACACGTAAATTCATTTAATTAAAACTTTGTTATTCATATAATAATTATTATTATAATTACACGTGAGCTGATAATAATTATTATAATATATTGTAGCAGAGTCTGAGACAAGGTCTGAAGATAAAATGAAAACAAGTAGGAATATTGGGTACGATACTAAATTCCGGAATGGATTCAAATTATCACTTATTATTGGATTATAAAAACGTAATAGTTATTTTAATTGATAAATATTTTTATTTTATTATTCCATATCATATTTTGTAATTAATTAATACTATGATTATAAATAAAAATATTATTACATTATAATTACATTAATACTATTATTATATCAATAACATTAGTAATTATCACTATTTAAAAATTATTTTTTATTATATTTATAATCAATATTAACAACATTAAATAATAATTATTTTTCTATATTAATATTTTTATCTTTGTTCTTCTTTTTATTATTATTACTATTAATTTTTATTAAAGATTAATTAGAATAATCATTATTAAAATTAAAATTGATAGACCCAAACTGAACTTAATTGACCTGAACTGAAATTAAATGAACTTAATGGACCTGAACTTAATTTAACTTAACTGGACTGAACTGAACTGAACCAAATTGAAGGTAAAGAAAACATGACCAAAGTCTAGAGCTATATGGAATATTTTGTTTTTCAATCCATCTTTATTATAAATTTCACATTTGTACGTTAAATGCGAATTTATCTTCTCAGCTCTCCCCTTTGGACTAAGAGTAAAGTTGGTAAAATTATTACCATAAATTCAAATACGTCTAAGATTTCATATGCTGCCTTATCAAACAAAATAAAAATTGTTTTAATTATTTTTTTCTCACAACATTTTTCAACATTACAAGGATAAAGTGATAGGATCAAATTGGCAAAAAGACACTTTGGATCCTATGTTATTATCATTACTCGATTTGTCTATGTAATATTCATATATTTTATTCCCATGTTCGGTTTATTATTTTTTTATTCATTCAATACGAATTACGTGTAATCTTATAATAAAATTCTACCATATAGGATAAAAATTAACAAATTACGGGGAACAATAATTAAATGACCGGTAGCAATATCAAAAAAGATAGCAAATGACATGATGATGAGATAAAAATGAAAAACATGTACATATACTAAACAATAAATAAATTATACCAGGCTAACAATTTTTTTTTCGCAGTTAAACGAGCAATAAAATCAAATTGCATCCATTCACGTGTGTTATTTTTTGACAGAAGCTCCAATTTGGTCACTTTATTTGGTACCATTTCCTTATGATTCCTATGTATTTTTGGCAAGTAATTAAGAAACTCAAAACTTAACAAGCCATGATGTGAACGCACTATATTTAGCTGCACCTACATGTGTGTATGGTTCTTTAAACTATTTAATCTTATTGCATCACGCGTAATATAACACGTAGTGACGTTCAGTCTAAAAATAGTGAGCTGTGATAATGAGCCAAATTGTATGGACACCAAAATATAATATAAATTGGGCCAAAGAGCACAAGGAAAAAAAATAATTGTAGTTTGAAATGCAGTTCACCAAATTATTGTACATTGACATGTACGTTAAGGTATTTTAGCTGTATGAGTTGAAAATGATCAGTCCACCTATAACCTGATCAATCGGGTCAAATACAATCATATTCAATCGACCATTTTGATTTTATTGGAAAACGTATAAGTTATAGAATTTGAAATAATCGTAGAAACCTATTTCCACGAGTAGAGTAGAGGATTAATTTGGCCATGTTACATATACGTTCATTGTCTAGTAATGTTCATTTGACAATATTTATCTGGAAATTGTCATATTTGTTTTCCAACTCTTAAAAATTCGTTTAATTATCATTAACAATGATATCGTTAATATTATCATTGCATATATTAGTTCTCGATGAAATTTTCACATTATATATATATATATGTATATATATATATATATATATATAAATTAATTATTAATTTATTTTAGACGTTTGTTGGAAGGCAGAATAAATGTAGTGTGCAAAGTGTAAGTATATATTTACACAAATAAGGTTAAATAGTCGGGTGTTTATAGCAACATTTTCATTTTTCAGGAAAAGGTGGTTGAATTGGTTGGCTAAATAATCATATCACATAATGATGCAATTTCCCCATCACAACACAATAATTTTGATTTTTATTAAAGTTCAAATAATTGCATTGGCGATATGTCTTTTCTTTCATCTAAATATATTTATAATTATAAAAGTAACATAATAAGGAGATCCCCTAGATTAATTTGGAAAGTACAACTGCTCCTGAAAATAATATCAAGCAATAACCATTATAGGGGAATTTATACAATGATCCTGGATCAATGACGTGGATTTTGGTCCATACATTAAGATATTGACATGTGTATTAGTGGGGTCCAAATAATTAAAACTCAACACACATGTCAAAATCCTAATGTATGGACCAAAATCCACGTCATTGATCCAGGATCATTGTATAAACAAACCATAAAATTTTCAAGTTAGCACAACAAATCACCAAACCGCTTATAATGACACACATTGAGCTATTCACACAAACACAAAAAATTTGACAAGATTTTGTTGACATGAATAATTTATTACGTATAATAATTTCAAACTCTACAAGGCACCATAATGTTGTATTAATATACTTGTTTATGCAATACAAGATGTATTCCACCCGAGTTTGATTTTATTTTAGATATACATTTATATGTATGCTCACTGATTCTTGTTGCGGTTAAACTTATATAAATTTATGGAATTAATGAGCAAAAAAGCTTAAGGTGTAATAATGGTTAATTTACATGCATGTAAGGTGAGAAGTGAATGAAATTGTAGAGTGAGGTGGAAGTAAAACCAATGGAGAAAAAAAAGCATAATGAAAATATAAAAGAGGGAAAAGAGCAAGACATAGAGAAGAAAAGAAATTTTGTTTTCCTAAAAGTTAGTTTGAATGAAAAGATATTAACGTATCGACTTACTGTTGGAGATGTTGGGGTTATCCTACATCGAAAATAATAAAGGAATATAAGTGGTATATAAGTAAAGTAGATTGAGCCTTAATACAAATCAATTAATTTTGTGTTACATGAGTTCAACCTCACTTGTACACTTACTCAAACTATCGAGTCCAAACTCTCTCCGCCACAAATTCTCTACGGTTACTTCAGTATAAATTTGTAAACATGATTAACTAATCTGACATTAACTACTAAAAACGAGGCAATGGGGGATTGAATGCAAGAGTAGTAATAGTAGTGGTCCATTAACAACAACAATCCATGAATTCATGGGTCCTTTCCCGTTTCACGTGCCCTTAATCATGTCTTTGTTTGTTGCTCTGTCCCTTTCGAGATTAAAATGGCATCTGCTTTCTTTCTTTCGCGTAATGATTTTTAACGGACTCATAAATTATACATGCAATCGGTTATTTGAGATACATGTCATTTATGAAGAACATGATGATTCCAATATAATTTTTTTCGAGTATCCTCATTAACTTTACTTAATAACATATAAATTATGTAAAATGTGTTTCCTAATTGTAAAATGCAATTTACTTTAATTTAATTCAGTTTAAATTGGTGGAAAACTTTTATTGTGTTCCCTTTCGGTGTTTTACCAAATGAAAAATTCTATAAAGAGTTGGATGTTTGACATCCTTCTACCTCATGTAAATATTTAATAGTATTTGGGATACATGTCCTACATGGGAAAGAATATGATAAATTTTACATGGAGTCGGGTATTTTAGAATACCTCGCTTTTAATGAATGACACATGTCCCATTAATTATAAAATAGATATATGTCACTCATCAAGAACATAATATTCTAAAATGTCTCAAGCGAAGAAGAGTGTTCAAACACTCAACTATCTGTATGATTTTCGAGCTATGGATTGACCTTTAGTTGCTTCTTTTTTTTGCAATGAGAAACTAGTTATGGACTAGTGGTTCACGAATATAGAAATTGCTGCCTAGGAAAGTCAACAACGCTCCTTGTCGTGGGCTGGTCCATGTGTATCGGCCCAATGCAGGATAAAAGCCCATAATGATAGCTAATAAGATTGCGTCACGTGTGATGGGAATCTGACGAGAAAACAATATCCATAATCAGTTTCAGAAATGCCGAGCTTCCATTTTCTTGGCGCACTTTCCTATCTCCATTGAAATATTATCAACCAGTTGAATGTCTCAAGAAAACTAACAAAATTGAAGTACAAAATGCCATTAGCAGCTTCTCTTCCTCGTCTCCATGCGTCGTTTCTCCGCTGTTCTTTTAAATCCCTTAAAGCTTCATCTTCATCTTCCAGAACTCAACGTTCGCCTTCTTCTTATCCATGCATCTGAGCCATTGATCTCGATCAGAACACGGTTTTCTCTTCCTCCTTATTACCTTTTACTCGAGTATCAATTTGAATTTCAGTATTGATGATTTTGATTTGGATGTGGTTTACCTAAACCAGATAGCTGCGATTTCTGTTGGAGTTGCAAGCCTCGCAATTGGGATAGGTATTCCTGTTTTCTACGAAAACCAAATTGATAATGCTGTAAGTTAGCTTCTCTATCCTTTTTTTTTCAATAATTATGTGTTTTCTACTTGACTTTAATTGTGCATTTGAGCCTATTTGTGATTTTTATTGCGCTGCGCAAACCGAGAAAATACTCAGCCATGCTTTCCTTGCAACGGTTCTGGTGTTCGTAAGTGCAAATTTATCGTCTTACTTATTGTTAATATAAATTTCAGAACTTATCTTTTCCATAAAGTTGCTAACTGTTAGTCTGGATGGCCATGAGGCTTGGAGTTAGGGATAGTAATTCAGGCTTTCATGTCCTAGTCGTGCTAATTTTCACTGTAAATTGTCGTAGTCTGTTAGGAAATTGATACTTCACTCTCCGAATTCGATCTGTACATGTCTTGGATATGCATTACCGGTTAACACAGTTAATTTGAAGTAATTTTGAAACTTGGTGAAATTTTTTATTCATGAGCCAAATTCCCCAAGTTACAATGTAATTACTAGTTCTAGCTAGAAGTCCTTAGGTGTAGCTCATTGCCATTGTGTATATAATTATGACTACATGGATGATTTCGAAGTATGGTAATATATGAATCCAAGGTTAAGACTTTATCTATCTAGATAGCACTTAAAGGTTTCTATCAGAAAACTTGGGAGCTTTTCGCTTGACCTGGTTTGAACAAAAGGCATATGGCGTTTTATTGCATGTCAAACCGAGAACTACTTTAAAAAAACAATTCTAATTTAAGCAGCTGGTAGAGAAGTTGTATGAAAAAGGAAAACTTATTTGACAATAAAAATGGTAGGAAAGATGTTGCATCACTTTGAGTTTCGGTGACTCAAAATTTCTGAATGATGAGATTGAAAAGGACATGAGGCTGGAAACATAACAATATTTGTCATGTAATTAGAAAGTTCGGTCTGCATCTTACTAATGCTACTTGGTTATGGTTTTGTAGATTCTGCACTGGAACTGGCTCAGTGACAGTAGAGCTTGGTTGAGGTGAGAATGAAGTTTCTAGATGCATCAATTGTGTGGTGCTGGTTCTCTAACATGCACTATGTGTCAAGGTTGCGGGATACAACCCCGATATCTAGATCGCTGGTATAAATACGTAACGTGCTTAGAGTTGATTATAACCACTAGTTAAGATTCAGAGAATGAGATGTGAAGTGGCAGTTAAACAGTTGTGATTTACAACTTACTATTTTTGGTTTCAAACAGAGAGTTTAAGGACAAAGATTGAATGCAAAGTCTGTGACAATTTTCGATTTAGTCTAATGGGAGATGAGCACAGAACTCTTAGCCCTTAGGTGAGAACTTGATGATTACTTTCTTCATCATTTTCGAGCTGCGATTGTATAAATCGTTCTTTACTAGCAACCGCCTTTTTTCCAGCTTTGACATTTGGGTTATAACTTTTGCTTTAACCACCATAATATGCCAGCATAATGTTAATATCTTGAGATTCATGCCATTTTTAACTAATTTGATAAGAAAAACTGAAATTGTATGCCAAATTTTTGACCTCTTTATAAATTTGAAGAACCAAGTTGGCTTCTAAATCAAAGCATCAATTGCGTATGCCAAAGTGAATGCTTGAACCCTAATTTTGATCAGTAAAGAAGCTACTGCATAAAATGGAATACCAGTCAATGATTGCAAAAGGCTGCACTTAAAGTAGCTTTAATAATAAAAGCTTTGAATCATAGACTTCCTATCTAAAATCAGGTACCTAACAAGAAACAGTGGATATAGCCAACTTCCCCTGTAACCAAGTCAACTTCATCTGGTTGTATCTCAAAAAAAGAAATGTTTCCATGTGAATCGAGGCCCTAAAAGGGTCCGAAGCTGCAAAACAGAATTGCTGATCTATTTCTCCTATATCATCTACTTCTTTTGATGTAATTTGTATGCAATATCTTTCATCATTTTGTTGATGAAACTTTTCTCCATCTTGAAGCAGCTATCATGTCCAACAAAGCAGAGGTAAATTGAGAGAAGAACAAAGGACTTTTTCACATATGGATAGGTCGAGCATGTAGCCTATAGTGGACAGTACCAAGGATCTATTCTTTTTGATGGAAATACAACTAAATACATAAAAAAAACTAATTTTATTTTATTTTTATATACCAAAGAATCATATTTACGCTTTTATGAAAAAATCTTTTGTTATTTTTGTTTTTGTATTGAAAAAATTTTCATGATTATTTTTTCATAATTATGTTTTTACATATTTTTTCTTGTACCAGATTTTCTAGTCTTTTCCACGAAACCTTATACCTGTTACAAGAGTTTTATAAGGTCTATATATATTCTATTTTTCCATTAACGTTCACAATTTTAGATTACCGCCAAAAAAATCTACTTATAACTGATACAAGATTCTTATATCAGTTTTCACAAATCTTATACCTGGTATAAGAGATTTACCCGAAGTACAACATGTATTCGGAACACACCACCAGGTAATTAAGAACTGTAAGAGTTCAGGACCTAAAATAAATAATCGCAATTTTATGTTATCGAAAACTTTTTGTGGTTGTAGTCAACTTGTACAAAGTTCAAAGTATGAATACTGTTACACAATTACTAAAATTTTCTATAGAATCAACGAAAACAAGAACTACCATAGCCATAGTAAAAACCCATCCTCCGGCCAATACAACACCTCCAGTGGAAGTTCCAATACCAATCCCAAAAATTAAGGAATAGACTCACATGAGAGGGCAGAGGCGATCAGAGAAGGAATCAGAAGAGAAGTGGTGGTGGGCGGCGGCGGCGAGAGAAAATTGACGGAGGTGAAACGATTCACATGGTGGAAAAAGAAACATCAGGAGGTGAATCAGAAGAAAAGTGGTGGTGGGCGGCGAAGGCCGAGGCGAGAGAAAATCGTGTGAAGCGATTTTGACGAAAAGAATCCTAATTTGTTGTAAAAAAACTAATTAAAATTTAAAGAAATGAGTTTTGGTTAAGGTATGGATCCTGAGCCCGGAATCATGACTTGTTTGTACACAAATTGTCCTGACAGATTGGGAAAATATATAATTAATTTGAAAAATAGTTTATCTATCTCATTTTCTTATCTTTGATTGTAAATAATGTTTATATGATTATTTAAATGTACATAATTAAATAGATATTGTTTACAATAAATACAATTTAAAAGAGAATATATTATCTACCATTCATATCTTATAAGTAGACATTGTTTAATTTTAAGGTTATTATCACATCATCAGAGAAAACTTCTAATCCACCCGCCAATTAGGCCCTGTTCTCTTTAACTTCTGAAAACCGAACTTAACTGAATTTAACTGAACTTAACTTAACTTAACTTAACTTGTTTTAATGTAAATTTATAACTACATATAGCTGAACTTAACTTAACTTAACTTTACTGAACTTAATTGAATTGTAGTTGAAGAGAACATGGCCTTAGGCTTGGAATCCCGAGCATCTTTAGTAGCTTGTGGATTCCAAATCTAGGTGTTACGTGGAATAGAAGTTATTTTTGATGATGTGATAATAGTCTTAAAAATAGACAACGTCTATTCATAAGATAAGAATAGTAGATGTCTATTCTATTTTAAAGTGTATTTATTGTAAACAATGCCTATTTGATTGTCTACACCTAGACAATCAAATAGATATTGTTTACAATTAATGATGACACACAGGTATCACATCATAGAGGTAAGATGAGCAAGACTTTTCAAATTGATTGTTTATTCTATTTTATGTATCAAGATAATTTGTGTAATAAATAAACTACTAAAGATACTCCGAAACCAAATTCTAAGTAGCCCTTCTTTTTTAACTTGCAGATAGATGTGCTTAGTTGAATGAAATAAAATTGAGTTAGAAAAGAACCGGTCCATAAATCATAGCAGCGTAACGGACAAAATTGGAGTCATAATTAATTACGATGATTAGGACACAATAGCTACTAACCTAAACCAATAACTTCACATTCAAGCTAGTCCATCACATATTCTCCATAGTCCAACAGTTCTCGTCACTCACAGTTGAACGGTCCAAATCATTTCAACTCACTCCCAATCAACGGCTGTCACCACTCCTCACTGACTTAATCTCATCAATCATCCGCCTGGGTCGCCCAAAATGAAGGGCATACCCGTAATTTCAGTAAATCGGCTATTATTACCATAAAACTTGAAAAAACTGGCAAAAAACTAAAGCGAAAGCCGTTTTTAAGCGCGAGTCATCTTGTCGGCGCTTGAATTACACAACAGATTACTGACAAAATTTGATTCTTCTGGTAAACCAGATCTAGCTTAAAAATATTCCTTAGTTAGGATTCACATCTACTTTCACGGAGCTTGCTTTCCTTTGCTTCACACTATTGTAAGTTGCAATTCGCAAATCTCTAACTCTTAACCTTTCACTTTGCCAAAAATCTTTTGCACATTGCTCAATGCGAGCTTACTCAGAGCTTCTTTTATCCGAGAATCAGTTTATCTTTGATTGCAGTGTTGTGTGTGTATTAGATCTGGATTTCTAGACAGTAGGGGCTCTTGCTTACAGGTTTTGAGTTATTTTGTGGTGAGTTAATCGCATTGGCCGAAATGGAAGAGAAATCGAGATCGAAGGGTTGCTGCGGTTGGTTTATTGTAGCTATTGTGTTGGCAGTGGTTGTTGTTGCCGTTGTTTTTACCATAAAGAAGAAAACTGATCATAATTCCGATGAGGTGGCTCCTGTACCCGGGCCTCCTGGAGCTATCGAGACTAAGTACAGTGACGCTCTTAAACTTGCAATGAAATTCTTCGATGTGCAAAAATGTAATTTCTTCACCTCATTCTTTTTTTCATGTTCCATTGTTTGTAATTAGGGACGGTGTTCTTAGACATTGTTGGTTGAAAATTGAAATGCTATATTTCATTCATGCAGCTGGTAAGTTGGAGAAGAACCAAATAAGTTGGAGAGGGGATTCGGGTCTTAAAGATGGGAGTGAAGCGAACGTGGATCTCTCGAAAGGGATGTATGATGCAGGAGACCATATGAAATTCGGTTTTCCAATGGCTTTTACAGCCACGGTATTGTCTTGGTCCATACTTGAATATGGAGATCAGATGGATGCAGTTAATCAGTTAGAACCCGCTCAAGATTCGCTCAAATGGATTACCGATTACCTCGTTGCTGCTCACATTTCCGACAATGTGTTAATCGTTCAGGTTACAACAATCACTTCCTAGGATTTCAGCTCATTTTGCTAAACCTCTTGAGTTGTGCTATGAATCTTGAATTCATAGTCTAGTTTGTTGATTGTAAAATCTAATTGTGGTAATAAACCGAGCAACTTAGATTTAAATTCTTTCTTTTTTCCGCTTGGGGACAGGTTGGTGATCCTAAGACAGACCATGGCTGTTGGGACAGGCCTGAAGACATGACTGAGAAGAGACCTCTTACACAAGTCAACACATCGGCTCCAGGGAGCGATGTTGCTTCTGAAACTGCAGCAGCTATGGCTTCTGCATCGCTGGTGTTTAAGAAAAGCAATCCCGCGTACTCCAGCACGCTTCTTCAGCACGCCAAAAAATTGTTTAGCTTTGCAGATGAAAATAGAGGTTTGTATAGTGAGAGCATACCTGAAGTCCAAAACTTTTATAATTCAACAGGATATGGAGATGAATTATTGTGGGCAGCAAGTTGGTTGTACCATGCTACTGGGGACAAAACTTACCTTCAATTTGTGACTGGTGATAATGGAAAAAACTATGCCAACTGGGGAAGTCCAACATGGTTTAGTTGGGACAATAAGTTAGCAGGAACACAGGCATGTTTTTCATTTTTCTCCCATGTTCTAGTAATAGCTTATAAAATTCTTTTTTATTGAGCACATAATTTTATATTTGATTTTATACAAGCATGATTGAACATAGATGAACCTGTTTCTCTGCATTCTTTTGATCCCGATGTTTTGTGTACGTTGAGGTGTGCTTAAGTTAATGTGCGATTTGGTATTCACTTCAAATATACTTTCATGACAAAATTTATAGACGATGCCTGCATTTTTCTAGTCATATGTTTACATATTTCATAGTGTTACTTTCTCCTTGTAATGTTCTCTGTTATGCTTATTGAACCTACATTCGATGTGTCAATGTATGCCAAGGGAAGTTCTGTTACCTTTTGTTTTCTTAAACTTCAACTATCATGCTTCACAAACACAAGGACGAACTTCCATAGACGTTAAAGAAGCTACAATTTTATATTTTAAGCAGGAAATGCAACAAGTTTTATGGAAATGTTGCAATAGATGTTCATAAGGGTACTTCAAATACGACCGGATTGAATGTTGTGGTACTCTGAAGTTTAATTGAGACTTGTTGTGATGTCTCAGAAAATCTCTGAATTGCTTATAGGCTTATCCTTTTACTTCAACCAAGAACAACTAACAAATATTTTCTGTTCCATTAATAACATGTCAGCCAACTTGTGCCTACTGATTCGTAAAATATTTATTTTTATGGACTCATATCTTAGTAAATTGTAATTCTACATCTGAGGAGAGACTATTGAATTTGTTACAGGTTTTGCTGGCCAGATTATCTTTCTTTAATGAAAAAGACACCTCATACTCAGGCCTTGGGAAGTATAGGAAGACAGCTGTAGCTGTGATGTGTGGCCTTCTTGAGGATTCTCCATCAGCCACAAACAGCAGAACAGAGAGTAACTCTCTCCCTTTACATCGCACAAAACTTTGATGCACAATTAGATGTCTTTTTGAAGCTCATATTTATATAAAATTTCTGTTCTATATAACACCAACCAAAATCAAAATTAAAAAAAACTAATACCTATCAAAATGGATAAGATAGAACTGATGGTGCAACTAACACCAATTTATTTAAAGCTGAGTTCAAATGCAGTTGTATATTTGTGCTGATTTAAACAAATGAGCGTTAGGCGAAAGTCCTCCTTTGTTTAGAGTTGATGATTCTGATACAATAATAGTGAGATGAACTTGTTGTGGCCGAAGATTGTATTTAATAATTAGCTCTTCAAAAACTTTCTTCATTTCAATAACCAGGTCAATCTGCCATTTATTCTTATTCCTCGAACAGAGCAGTTGCCTAGTAAAAATTTACATGATCTCATCGCAACATGTACTTAATTTTTGCTGGTTGCAGATGGGCTTATATGGGTGAGTGAATGGAATGCGCTACAACATCCTGTAGCTGCTGCATTTTTAGCTTCTCTCTACAGTGACTACATGCTTACAACAAGGACACCCTCCATAACATGTAGTGGACACTCGTTTAAACCATCCGATCTTCACAAATTCGCCAAATCTCAGGTAAACAATTCATCTTCAACTTGGTACTACATAGTAATAGGCCTAATGCATTACGAGGTGCCCCAAGTTGACCCTAAAAACCTGCTGTTCCCCTAAACTTTGAAAATGACCCTGTAGCTCCTTCATCTTTCAAAAAGTGCACCGAAGAACTCCTTGAATGTCACGTGTCAACATCTGGTTGGATTGACTTTTCAAGGACGTCATTTTTTTTTGCTGATTTTCTAGAGAAAATCAGAAGTTGACATGTGACATTTAATGAGCAAAGTGGTGCACTTTGAAAATTCAGGGGGCAGCAGCTATTTTGGGTGAACTTGAGGCATCTCTTGATGCATTAAGCCTAATATATAAAAAAACTCCCCACATCTCTCAAACCTAACAATAAGTACATGTTTGTATAGGCTGATTACATACTGGGAAACAATCCTATGAAAATGAGCTATGTTGTTGGGTACGGTGACAAGTACCCACAATATGTGCACCATAGGGGAGCATCAATCCCTACCGATGCCACAACTAAGTGCAAAGATGGGTGGAAATGGCTTGAAGCAGAGGATCCCAATCCCAACGTAGCGTATGGAGGACTTGTAGGAGGGCCCTTTTTGAATGAATCATATGTTGATTCAAGGAACAACTCAATGCAAGGTGAGCCAACCACATATAACAATGCACTTGTTGTTGGCCTGCTGTCAAGTCTCGTCACTACCTCTTCAGCACTTCAGTCCTTCACCTGAAGTTTTATTTTTTGACAGGGTATGTATATCTTCGAATACTATTGTTGTATATGTGTATTATAATGTGGCGGTGAGGTTTACTTGCTTGTTTGCTATTCTGTTTTGTTTTTGTTTGCACTCAAAAGTGAAATTTCCTGATCTGTTGCTTGGTTCGGCTCTCTCCGCGGAACTTTGTTCATAATATTTGTGATTGTAAATAATAAAGTATAAACAAAGTAACCGTTGCAAAACTTTATTACGAATTGGGTTTTCCTAAGGAGACTCTATTTTAGGCCAAATACATCGCTCTAAAAATGGATGTCACCCTCAACTTTCAGAAGGACTAGTAACTTTCCTTAATTTGGTAAGGAATGTCACGTGTCAATTTCTGTTGGAAAGAGAATAATCAGAAAAATGACTTCTTCAAAAAGTTAAACCTACTAGATTTGACACGTGGTATTGAGGATTCGTTTTTGCCAAGTTGAATAGGGTATCCTGTCCTTTTGCAAGTTGGAGGTAATATCCGGTTATTGGAGTCAAAGTTGAGGGTTAATGATGTATTTGCCGCTGTGAGGTTTGCTTGCTTGTTTGCAAATGAGTTTTGATTTTGTTTTCGTTGAAAAGTGAAAATTCCTGATCTGTTGCTCGATTCGGCTCTCTCCACAGAATTTCATTCATAATATTTGTGATTGTAAATAATAAAGGATAAACAAAGTCACCTTAGCAAAACTTTATTACGAATTGGGTTTTTATAAGGTGGTTTTATTTTATTCGCTTACTTGTAAAGAAAAAATTACTTCGAAAAAAATAAGTTATCATATATGTACTGATCAACCATAAAACGTGTAATAGTTTAAGTGACTAATAAAGCGAAATGTATCAAATACAAAGTTTTTTTACAAATTCGGGTAAATATTGCTCATAAAGTTGTTTTAGGTTTGATAATTTTTACTCATTTTTTAATATGGACTTGTTAATTCATTGGAATTTTTAATTCTTGGTTAAGATGGAAATTAGTTTAGTTTCATTGAAAATTATATAATTGAATATCATCATTCTATTACGAAAATAGAGAAATTGAGCTTTGTTCAACCATCGGCAGAAAAGTTTTGTTAGGTTATCTTTCCTTTATTCAATGCCTTGTGTAAATGTAAAGTGGAGTACTACATATCTAATAATATTGCTCATTTATTTGTGCTTGTACTGTTTCACTTTAGCTTCTAAAATCCATCTTTATATTTCCAACTATAGTCCATTTAAAGCGGTTAGTTGAAAATTAAATCAATTCACTTGTTCTAAAATTTGTTACCCTTTACAAATATTTCCTAGCTTATTACTTTTGTGTGTTCACACTTGAAGATTAGGAATTTAAAAGACATATCTATAACAATGAAACCCTGTTTTATTTCAATTGAGTTCGAGTTTGTTCACTCTAATTATAAATTACATTAAATCAAATTTCAGGGTGCGATCTCGTGATTAGTAGAAAATTAAATCAGTTCACTTGTTCTAAAATTTGTTACCCTATACAAACAAATATTTCCTAGCTTATCACTTTTTGTGTTCACACTTGAAGATTAGGAATTTAAAGACATATCAATAATAATGAAACCACGTTTTATCTCAAATCAAATTACATTAACCATGTTTGAGTTACTCTGATTATAAATTACATTAAATCAAACCCCAAGGGTGTGGTCTAGTGATAAGGACTAGTTCATCCTTAAACATTCATCAAGGATCGAATCATGGGATGTGTATGGAATAATTTTAAATCTTGAGATTAGTCTGTATGTGAACATGAATTAAAGATGGCGCTCGCAGTTGGGATTCATTCAGGACCACCTCGTGGTGAAAAATAAAAAAAAATAAATTACATCAAATTCAATTTGGTTCACAAGCTTATAAGTTATTATGTGTTCATACTTGGCTATTGTTAAATGACAAACTTTGTGTACTTCACTATATTATTGAGGATTTTTTTCTCAATGTTATTGTTGTTTGAGTTTCCTTAAGTAGAGCGATTTAAAAATAAATCCTCCCGTAAATTTGTCGTAAGCTTGAACTCTTCTCGAGTCCTAGGTGCAAATATCTCTCGTAACCTTTTTATTCCAATATAAAAGGAAATTGTTATCTTTATTCGCCTCAGTTCTTACTCAATCACGCCTCTAAATGCGTTGAAAATCATATATTCTATGATTGGATTAATTAACAAGGAAAAAAAGAAACAAAACAGAGAACACAGGCTGGAAATTGAAATGGAGCCCTCGCTCAAGATATTGAATGAGAGTTTGTCCCTTCAAAAATTAATCATAAATGAAATAAAATTGTGGTGTAATGCAACAGTTCAAAAATTAATTATTTAATTAAATGCTGCGACTGAGAAATGAGGTACATCCGTAACTCAATCCGGCCTCAATTAGCTTGTATGCGGGGCCATTTATTTAGCTTTTTTTTTTCACATTTTCATTCAATGTTGTAACATTTGTAGCGATGCCTATTGTCTAACTTGTTCGTTCCATAACGATAGGCTCATTTAGTTTAGCTCTTATTTTATTATGGTTATTGTTGTTGCTACTAATTACTGTTATTTGTTTAATATTAAAAGAAAATAATACAGTTTTTGAAGGTTATATGGAAAACACAAAATAAATTATAATTAAGTCGTGTTTTTGGGTTTGTTAGTTTGAATCGAAATTGCATGACATATATGTTTGGTCTTTATCAAAGATCTTTCAATTCATCAACTTGTTATATTATTGTCTACATTAGGTCCTATGAATTTATGAGTTTTTATTCACAAATTGATTCGCGATTATTTTACTGTACATAAATACAAGGAGAATAAAACATTTTTCAAACTTTAAGTCTTTTGCACTTGTAAAAACCATCTTGGGCCACAAAAAATGTTTCAAGATCAAATGAGACCTTTCAAGTTTAATAATTCACTTTGTTTGAAATTTTTAGTCTTTCAAGTTTTCTTCCCACTTTCTGGGTGTTTCCTACAAATTTTACCTTTATTATTGTTCTATAATATGCTTTGTAACTTAACTTTCCAATACACATTATGTGAAAGCAATCGTCATGCTGATTAAATCACTAATTGTGCCAGATCTCTTCTCTTAAACCATCTACAGATGTTATTGTCTTTCAGAAGGGATATGTGACATGTTTTTTATTTGTTTAGTTTTTCATTCCTTGTTTGACTATTAGTTACATATTCTTATATTTTTTTGTTGTCTTCCCGTGTAAAGTATTGCAATCTAAAATAGAAAGTAATTGTACATGAAAGCATGCCTAGCTACCTCTTAGCAACAGCCTAGCGCATACTCTACAATTATCATACAAATAAGAATGAATGAAAAATGGAATATTTACATACAATAGGCCGAACAATGACATGAAAAGGAAGTAAGTAAAGATACAAATTTAGGAAAGTGAAAGTAATGGAGCTGGGGTGACATTTTCAAAGTCATTACAATGTTGTCATTATACAACAGGCAAAGGTAACATGCCCTTCATGTGCTCCTCTTATCACTTTTTTCCACTGCCATTGTTTTATATTAGATAATAATTTTTTAAAACAGAAATTTATTTCGGAAACGTCTGGGAAAACGATCACGTGGTATCTTTTGAAGTTGAGAAAATGTAATAACTATGTTGTTTCTCGGGATGTTATTTTCACATTTTGAGACAGCTAGAAATTTTTCAACCTTTGGGTTATAAAAAGTAATTTGAGTTTTTTCTATAAAGTGATTTTCATACGGGTTTCCAACAACTCTATATTTCCATATATATAGTATGTTCACTTTATATGTTGGAAAGATGAAATGAATATGAATTGGAGAAGAATGTACAATATCTTTTAGTACGAGAATCATAAAGATGAATAAGAGTGTTTTACAACACTATATTGAGAAACATCTTAAAAAGTTTGTGTATGTCCCTTATGAATAAAATTTTAAATAAAGAGAAATAATAGTCATGGGAAATCATTATATGAGCTGTGAAATGTTTGAAAGGTACCATGAGCTATGGTATCTATATTGTGAATATGTGTTATACAAAATGTACAACAATGTTAACTGATTCTATGATTCATATGAGATAAAATTTATTAGTGATTGTATTCAATATTATGATGTCGACTAAACAAATTATATATTTGAGTTAGTCCCTTAAGAGTTGACCTATATTGAGGTTAAGTACGTACTTAAAATTGCGTAGCGGATATTCTTTTAGGAATATTACCAACACATTTAATGTTGACAATTTGAGATTGTCAAACAACAATATAACAAGGCCTTTAGTAAAAAAAATTATACGCATATATTTGAGATATAGTGAGTAAATCACTAAAGATGGAATTCAATCTATAACTATGTGTTCATGTATATATTTAGTAATCATTGTTCTTGTTAGTTTTTCTGTTCTTGTTGTTAATATACTATTGTTTGATCATCATATTGAAAAGATTATAGGCAACGCGCGGTCCTAGTCATTGCTGCCTCTCAATAATAGCAAAACGCTATCGAACATATAGAGGCTAATATACATATGACAAACAGCTCTTTTGATGAAAAAATAATCAGCCATGAAAATTATGTTACGATGATACACATGAAATTGGTATATTGTTGTTTTTCCGCATCAAATTACCTAAATCTTTTTTGTATTTTTGAGCTTCAAATTTGACTTCACTTATCTTTTTTACATGTTTTTCATTTTTATAAATATATACTTTGCATTTTTACATGATTGACTTTTTTCATTATAAATGACGAGTCTTGTTGAGATCATTTTATTCAGAATTTAATCCCAGTTAAAGTTATTCAATAATAGTTACAAATACATTTGACAAGAGATGTGAACATGAGTCTCATCATACTCAACTTCCATTGGTAACTGAATTACACCACTAAATAAATTTTCATCCGAGTGTTGTTGTTCAAAATTGTCTGTATAGTTCACGTTAGGCATAAAACTACACCAAACTAATGAACCACGATGAGGCTATTCACTCAATGAAAAAAAGTCTTATAACTCATTTGTGTGTAGTTTAGTACAGGACACGAGAAAAGAAAATAACTAACTTATTAAAGTGAAATGTATTAACAAATTGAATATGTGATCTTATAATGTTTGGTTAAATTTAAGTGAATTGATGAGTAACCCAATGTGGATCACAGAACATGGACTACTATGAATATAAGTCTCATATGAAGATTGATCGTGACACTCCACTTCTTTCTCCTTTTCTTCTATTTGTCTTCATTTTAGCAATTTATGATTGAAAGCTACTCTTATATTGTACCACATAGTATGCCCATACAAAAGTACTATATATTTAGCTTAAAGTGTTTACGTCGTTTATAATTATGTTACGTGTCAAAATTACAAAAATATGACTGTCAACATATAAATTTTAAATTTTAACTATTGGTTGTTAGGTTTGAATTAGAGCCTATGAATTCGTATTGAGGTGAAGATTGACCTCGAAAAAATTAGTCAACTTTGATTTAATTATTTTAGTCATGTTGTGGGATTATTATTATTCACGTTATCGGATTTGAGATGCTGCCATCGTACAAATTTAGTCATTGACTTAAATTATGACCATTCTTGTTGCCAACAAGACAATTGTTTTGAAGATTTTTTAAGGAAAAATTTTGTTTGATTATTTTTCAGATTAATTTTTGTCCAACAAATTTCGAGATTTTTTGGTGGAGATTTGAAGGTTCGAATTTGCTAAATCACAGATAAAATTATATTGATACACAAATTGCACAATAATTTAAATGAACAAAACCAATCTTCATAAACATCGACTTAATTATGTTATTTATTTATAATCTGCTTTAAGTAATTTCTTCTACTTCATGGCCGTGGAAGTTTACACGTCAATGTGTTAGAGCCACAATAAGAAACCTTATAGTTAATTTCTTTAATTCTATGATCTACCTTATTAGTTAATTGTGCTTTAACTCGATGCTATAATTTGGTACAAAAATTAAATCATGGGGAAAGGGGAGTAACTAGCGATCTATTTTTCCCATCTAAAATTTATTTTAATTTTTAATGCTTGCATATTCATAAAAATATTAGCGGTTGCCATTAGTTTACTAAATAATTCGGTTTAAAAATTTTTATTTTGTATATAAATAATCCGTGGCTATCCAAAAACATTGTACTCATTGTATTCCTATTTAATGGCTTGTACTAGTAGTAACTAGCCAGAGGACCACAGGCCTTTTATTGACGGTGTAATGTGTTTAAAGCATTCAAGAAATTTACCAAAGAATTAATTTATAAATTTATGGCCACTTCTAAGTTTTTCCCCGATATATTTGTTACACCTTTTGGGTGTCGAATGATTATCATTCTACTATTAGCATCAAGGCTAATAAAATATTTATTTATCTATTAAAATGATTAATTTATCCTTTTTACCTTATTATAAAATTCTCTCTCTTCTTAATTCATTTTTCTAATTAATACAAAGGCAAATTAGGAATAAAATGTTGAATGTTGCATTGATATGTAAGAATGACAAACAAAAGGAAAAATAACAATCTTTCGACATCGAAGGGAGTAGTTAACATGTTCATTATATTATAAATATTTCTTTTCAAATTACATTTTTTCTTCCTAACTTAATAGACTCCCAATGTTGAATTGCTGATATAAAGTTTAGGGTTGAGGAAGTTTATTACCAAATGAAGGTAAATTACTTGTTAAAAACAATTATAATCTCGTACCAACACCTTGGCAGCTTCCATCCCCATCTTTTGTTCCACTATCTTGTACACATATTTTCTATAACACAGTTATATAACATTTCGATCGATAAAAAATGTAAAGAGATTATGAGTAATTTTGATAAAGTGGTTAGTATACATGTATTTTTATATGTCACTTTTTCAACATATTGCGACTTCCGTACATTAGGGATGGCAATGGGCCGGATATGGATCTGATCTGGATCCATATTTCCATCATTTCAAGGCTAGCGCAAGGTAGATGATGCTTGTGTCAACCTTGAAATGATGGAAATATAAGTTCGAATCAGATTCAGATTCGACCCATTGCCATGTATGTACACTAGTGGAGTGTAAAGAAAAGTCCAATGTCTGTTCTTGACGAATATGGATAGTCCGATGTACAGAGAAAGGCCCGCATAAACCCATTGAGGCCCAATTACGTTTAGGCATTTGAGTGAGTTAGACATTGCTAGAAACAAATATATGCATATAAAAAATATAACCTGTTTCAATATGACTTGTTACGAAGAGTGAATTGAAAGAAAGAAGGAAGTTGGAAATTGTGAAAGGTGAAACAAGAAAATAGAAGAGAGCGTCGAAAGTAAGCCAAAAGAGGGGACAAACAAATTCATGTTTAGTTAAAAATTGGGAAAGGTAAAATAAATGAGAAATCCAACAAAAACAAGACAAGTGGATTGATTAATGTTCATTCAATGTTTTATATGCCGTACAAAAGGATGGGGGCATTTGCCAAGATATTTCGCCATTTCCAATTTGAACCAAGCCAAGACATGACTACTTAGCTAGACTTGTTCAATGAACCGGGAAACTTATTAAATAGCTATGACATTGGGTGGCTCTTTCTCCTTACATTTATGTACAAGTGTCTAGTAGTTGGCCCCGCAAAAATTAGAGTGGGTCAAAGTTTTTATGAGTTTTCGAAACATGTACAAGCTTCAATTAGATGGAGCAAAACTTCAACAGATTTTCTAAGATTTAAACTCTGCATTTTCTACCATCCAAGCTAAGTTCAAAGAATTTTTTAAAATTAGGAATAAATATGAAAATGAAATATTGTAGATCCTGTAAAATGAGGTTTAGGAAATGAAAAACGGGGAATAAATATTGTAGATTCTGTAAAATGAGATTTAGGAAATGAAAAATTTGGAAAATAGTTAGACTTGCTTTATAATAGTATAATTGTATCGTGTCACTGTGCAATCCTAAACTTTAAAATGAAAAATCTCGATTATTCTAATGTTATAGAAATCATGAAAACTCGATTATTTTTTATTATTGCTAGAAAATTTTAACTTTAGCGTATATTTCATTTCTTTGATGGTGGGCACAAAAAAAATGTACGTATTTGGTCCTTCTTACTGCAATTTCCATTAGAATTATCGATTTACAAGTCTTAATAGTTTCTAACCAAATTTAGAATTGGAATTCACATTACAATTTAGCTCTAACTCGCATGACAATTAGAAACTCCCGCACGTGTTATTTTTTATATTCATCACATATTCAAATGGGAAAATATCACAATTTTTTTTTCTTGAGGAGAGATCAGATTTCCAAAACAAAAACACAAGAGAGAAAAGAGGGACCCTTAATGTCCTTATTGAGAGCAACAAAAGGGGTATAAATCCAATGGTTATGAGGCCATTCTTGTCCTTTTAACCTCTCCCAGGAACACCTCTCTCTATGTTCTGTCCATTTGCCCCCACATGACCCTTTCTCGTTCAATCCCATAAATACCCCTTCAATCCCCCGTTTCACAGCCACTCAAAAACTGAACCCCTCAAATTCCCCATCATAAAGATCAAAACTTTACCCTCAAAATCAACTCAAACCCAAAAAATGGCAATCAGAAGACACAACAAGCTATCTCAAACAGCAGTGATTAAGCAGATTTTCAAGAGATGTTCAAGCTTGGGGAAAAAACAAGGCTACCAAGACCAAGAAGGGCTGCCTTTAGATGTACCAAAAGGTCATTTTGCAGTATATGTTGGTGAAAATAGAAGCAGATATATTGTGCCTATTTCATTCTTGGGCAGGCCTGAGTTTCAGAGTTTGCTTCAAAAAGCTGAAGAGGAATTTGGGTTTGTTCATGATATGGGTTTAACTATCCCTTGCGAAGAACAAGTTTTTCAGTCTTTGATGCTCAATTGAAGAAACTAAATAAGAGATTAAGAGTAAATTACAATACTTTAGTTTTATTATGCATTGGGTTTGGGGGAAATTGATGACCGTAGAAGAAGAAGCCGCTTAGTTAATTTGCTTCTCTCACGGTTTCAATTTTTTTCACTTCTTGGAATTTGGGTTTATTTTTTCTTTTTGTGAGAAGAAAAAAATCTTGATTTTAACCCAATAGAGAGAGAAAAAAACCCATCTCTGAACTGGGTTTTCCTTTTTATTAATGTTGGAGGCGGAGATTGTAATTAGATCTTGAAAAGTTTGAAACTTTTCGTTAGTTAACAGTTAACACTAATTATTGTTGGAGAAACTGGTTAATTAATGTTACTATGAAACATAAATTCGGTCTTTTCTCTATCTCCGATTGGCTTCAGTGCTTAATTTAAGGGCTTTTGTGTTTGTGATGTGTTTGTTTAACTTTAGTTTCAGCCATTATAACTGTTTAATCTTTGTCTATGTAACAGACATCTAACCAGAATGTTATGTCAGAAAAGAACTGACCAGATTCCAACTAGTTAGCCATTGCATTTCATGAATTTCTAATTTTTTTTATCCACACGTATAATATTAGCAATGCTTTCAATTTTGTGTGATATAAAAAAATTTATTCCATCATAATTAAAAAATCGTGCCATGTATAAATTATTCTTACAAATTTTGGAAAAATAACGATATAGTTTATGTTAAATTTCTAGGGATTAATATAGTAGCTCTGATAAATACTTGCAGAAAAAAGTCAATTTTTTCTCTTCAATTACTTCCGACTATTTAACATGCACAAAGTAACGGCAAAATCTTTACTAATCAGACTATATAAAAAAGATTTTCCAATATTCAGTTGTTTAGCTAAAGTGTTTAACATGTCAGTTGACGATAGGATACTTTACGTATAATAGATAGATTCACCAAATAATTTTTTTTAGAAAACCAAATAATCTTTTATAAATGAAAAATATGCCATTTTGCATTTCAAGAAATATTTTCCGTTAAAATAATATTCCCTTGATGGCTCCATTTGTTCGTTTGATAGTATGGATGACTTGGTCCAACTGTTAAATTAAATAGCAGAAAATGTTTAGAGAAAGAAGTTGCCTCTTACACTTATGAAATTAAGGGAGTGTTTCTTCAAATTTATGATTTGTAACTTATAATTTAAAAGTGTTTTTTTTAATTTTTAAGGAGTTTAAAAATAAGTAGTTATGTGTTTTTGTAAAATGATTTTTAAGTCATTAAAAGTGTTTCTCAAAACTGAATTTTAAGTTACTTTTAAGTTGTTGAATCTTGAAAAGACTATAAAGTATATGTTTTATAAAAAGGTATTTGGTTTCCAAAATAATATAGGGATAATATTGTAATTTGTGTGGTCAAAAAGTAGATTTGAAAAAAAAATCATTTTTTAAAAGTAAGTATTAGTTACTTCTTACCTTTTACTTAAAAGTAACTTTTTCAAGTTGAAAAAAGTTTAGAGAAACACTAAACTAACTAACTTTTAATTTAAAATTCTACTTCTAAACAAGTTTGACTAACTTTTAAGTTTAGAGAAATACCCCCTAAAATGACTCTTCAAAACAATATTTGGAAGGTGGTGACTTTGGTTTTCATAAGTTCAATGTATTTACAACTTTCTTAGTCTGTTTAAAATGAGTTATTATCACCGTGAACGTTCAAATGTGTTAAATATCCTTCTAAACTTGTTTAAAATGAGTAACTTTACCCTCCATTTCATCGTCACGAGTCGTTTTTTAGTTGGTTTGATTTTTCAAATATGTCATTTTTTTGTTTTTTTATTTACAATCAAAAGCTGACACGTGACATTGAAAGGGTAAATCGGTGCATTTTAAACAAATTTATGAAATTATTTAACATATTTGAAAGTTCAAAGTGACAAGAGTCCATTTTGAACAATTTTAAAAAGTGTAAATATATTAAGCTTTTTTTATAAATAAAATTTTACCTAGTCCCCTATCATTGCTGAATCAATTATTACATCAGTAATCTCGATGATAATGGACAAAACAATTGAGATTTTATTTTTCATAAAATTACCGTAATAAAAGTACTTATAAAATTAAAGCTTATTTAATAACCAAACACCTTTTTTTAATATATGTGGGTTGTTTTATTATGTGATGGATTAATTCAAGGCAACGTACCAAGTAAAGTTTGATATATATTTTAAATTGTTAGCATTGTTCGTTAAGATACATGTTATGTCTCAATCCAATTTTTGAATTTTAGCTATCAATTCTCTTTTAATCTAATGTTATATTAATATTCTTTTTTGTCAGTATGAGATACTTGTAAGGCACTAGAAGTTGCTGCACTTTTTGGGTAATTATGAAATTACAGTGTAATTTCAGTGTGCATTAATCGTTGATTGACATTTGACAACCAATAATCTTAATTTTTTAGCATTAAAATTATAAGGTGGACCTTATTGAGTGAGTTGTGTGGTCGGTCCTGAAAAATATTCTTTTCCGTAGAAAAAATACAAAACTAATGGATTAAATGTTACAATTGAATTTTATTTATTGATTTAAAATTTGGGTCAGACGGTCCATGACATAGTATCATGATAGTTTAGATTTAAAAGTCGAATGTTCGAATTCTGACAGTTCCATTTGTTGAATGAAATTGCAACACACAACGGAATGGATCTGTGTTGTACCCACTTTAAACCCAAGAAACATTAACATGCGGAGGAGTATCAGAATTAACACAAATACTACAATTAAGTCTTACCTATCAACTAAATCTTTTAGGTTAAACGATTTCATGACAATCATAATAACAAATATGTGGAAATGTTGTATTAAAGGTCTTTTTACACAACAAATAAGTTGATCTTAAAAATAAGACTCAAACCCCGGACTCCGACAAATGGGACACTTCATAACTCTTATATGAAATGGATTTTAATGTTATGTAAATAGTTCGTTGACTTCACTGATTAGCCTTTTAATTCATTTTAAGGCTACATTTGTACCAGTCTATATTCCATATAAATTTTTTCATATTTATATTGATATAAACTATTTTATTGTTGCCTAATTAAGAAGGATTTGGTCCACTAGCGAAAAGAAAAAATAATTATTTAACTTAATAAGTTCCATGATTCAATTCAATTGGGTATAGCCGTCTCTAGTTGAAAATGAGAAAAACCTATGAATTAGGTATCAGATTTGCTTGATGCTAATGATTCAAATTAAGATTTTCTTATGATTTAGATTAAGTCTACGGTACTAAATTTGATCTATTGGAAATTCTTTTAGATCCAACTGAATATATGGCTGGAGCTTATGGGGCCTTTTGTCCTTCAATCGGCTTTAGCCCACTAGTATTAAATTGTAACATTTTATTTTGCATTTTCTTATGAAATTTGGGTTTTAGAAATCTTTCATTTTACAAAACGCCAGAAGGATATTTTTTCATTTACATGGGGAAACATATATTAAAATTTTAGATTTTCATTCTCTCTCCTATTTAGTTTAATTCCTATTTAGTTTAAATTCCGTAACTTCAAATGTCCATATCTCATAAACCGTTAATTTTTTCGAATAAATGCTTTGAAATATATTGTTCCTCTTAATTTTATCTTTAAAATAACATGCACTTCAAATTTTTCGAAAAGAAACTTATTGCAATCTTATAAATAGTATAAGACCTGTTTTTTTTTATTGCATTTTACATAGAGACGTTATACATGATATAAGAGTGGTAACGTATTTTAAAAAAGACCGTATAAAATAAATTATACCACTCTTATATCATGTACAAAGCCTTCATGAAAAAGCAGTAAAACGAGTATTATACCACTATTATACAATGTATAAGACTGAGATAAAATTTTTTTTACTGGAAGTGAATTCTGTTGTAAATACAAAGAGGTTAGGACAACTCCAGTGGTTCCCCATTTTGGGGATTTCCCTAAAATGGGGAATGGTCAAGTCCAACCATTCCCTATATTGTATATGCCCAAAATGGGGTTCTCTATATATGGGGAACCCCAAAATGGGGAATGATTATTATATTAATATACTTTTTAGTTTTGATTTATTTTAATGTGTATAATACTTTTTTTGTTATTGGGAATAGATTTGATGTAAGAAAATTAATATTATAATAATAAAATATTATTACTTTAAGAGAATCTGAAATGGGGAATGAAAAATGGGGAAGATGGCTGGAGCAAAAACACTGTAGATCCTGCAAAATGAGATTTGAGGAATGAAATATGGGAAAAAATGGTTGAACTTGCTCTTAGAAGGGATATACTATATGAATACATTATATTATACCATGTATAAGAGCTTTCTTATCGGGTTTAAGGTTTTCATGTCATGATTTATATGGAAAATTCAGTACTGTTATGAACATAAAATAGATAAAAAAACTATATAAATACATTATACAACTCTTATACCATGTACAAAGCTTTCATGAAAATGTAATAAAAAATAGACATTATACCACAACTATAACATGAAAAAGATTGCGAAACTTTTTATTTTTCGAAAATATCAAAGTGTATGTTATTTTAAAGATAATAATGAAGGTGAACAAAATATTTCAAACGTTAATTCCAAAAAATTAACGATTTGTGAGATATGGATATTTAAAATTGTGAAAATTTAAACTAAATTGACAAAGAGAATGTAATTACAAATGAATGATAGATAAAATCAACATAATAAAAAGATAAAAAAATATATATAATCTAATGAATAACAAAGTTTAATTTTCATAAATTGTTTATTCAAAAAAATTATCTCACAAAATTTTAGTTTACTGTGACGACATCTTTTTGGATTGTGTACAACATTGAATAATTAATAATATGAAAGTGCATCTGTGTAAAGAACAAATTTCCGTGATTAACTACTACTCCCTTGCTTGATTTCTGTCGCATATGCATGTAATGTTGGCGTTCAGCTGGCCATCAAATAAATTATTACAGTAACAAGTAAAATCTCTAATTGGCTAGATAATTAAATAACTAGTTCTAATTACTGTGTAATATCCACTAAATCCATACATTTAAAGATATCTGAACATGATCTTAATTGCCAGACAGCATCGTGAACTAAGATACACTCTTTTATCCTAATCCAATGCATTGCAGTATTCTTCATTAAATATTAAAATGTATTAAAAATCTCCGTCAAAACGCTATTTTAACAGTTGCTGTCTGATTTTTTTCAACTAGGCGGAATGAGGCCCTTAAATGATTTATTACCAACTAACACTCACCTACGCACCGTCTACTCCGATTTATTCTGTATAGGCGGTGCATATATGCACTTTTTCAATACATCAATACTTTAGAATAATTAAAATTAATTTCTCAACTCGCTCAAAAAAGTAGCTACACTGATAAAATTATTGTGCACCGAAATGTTACGACCTGGAAGTTTCATTTTTACTCAAACAAAAAAACAATGTGTACGCCACAAAAAATAAGGGAGGTGAAATAATTGGATAAATATAAAATACTAATAAAATTTATATAATGAATTATCATATAAGAATTACATAAATTTTATATGTTATAATTTTTTATCTTAAATGTCCACTATTATTTTCTGAACAATTTTCATACTATATTTCATATTTAAAATGATTTCAAATTTTTAATATATTTAAAAATATAAATACGTACAAACGCTGCCAAGTTCTAACTAATCCTCACTTAAAATCCTGAAAATTTAACCACTCAACTAGCATCTAACTATTCTTAAAATATTAGAAACAGAGAGTGAATTGTAGACAAATTAGCTCACATGTATAATAGTAAGAGATTTATGAAAGATTTGAAGCATCCAAATGAAGAAACTTAATTTCCAGTTGTTTATATTTTGTTTTTTAGTGTTTAATTTTCTATTATTTCTTTTACTTCTTTTCAAATAAAGAAACTTAGTTCCTGTTTGCTCCAATCCATTTGGAATTATGCTAATTTGATCAAACCCACCTTTATGTACACAAAGCCCTACAAAATAAAGAAAAAGGCATTTATGAGTATGAGTAAGATACTTTGCAACAGTTGTTTGACATCCATTGACATCATGAAATTTCCACATTCCATTTTGTTTTCATCTTATAGAGGAGATCTAATTACCCAATGATGAAAGGTGGAGATTGTAATGTGTAAATGAGTGTCAAACAACCTTGTATCAGTATAGAATTAACGATAATCTATTAGTTTAAATCTTAGAGCAAACTTGTTTCATGTTATTATGGTACATATACGTATTTAACTTAAAAATTAATGGTGGATTATATCCCTTTAACAAAGTTAACACTACTTTAAAAAATAACGGTAGAGGTTATATACTAAAAAACGCATGTGATTACATAAAATCATTAGCTGAAATATCACATTGAGCTTATCTTATGAAGCTAATAGCCGTAAATCCTACTAATTGCAAAAGTGAGAGACTTTGTGACCTCAAATCTCCATTTAATTGATAATTACTATCTAATTTCTATTTAATCATCATACATAGCTATTTTTTTGGTAGACCATACATTGCTTTTTTTACTTTGTATGTCTGTAATCATCAGTTTGAAAAAGAAATCATACATCTATACTTTCCTCCTCGGAGTTATCTTCCTGTTCAGAGCAATAAAAAACCATCAACTATAAACTTTCAATACAAAAAAAGTAATAAAGTTTACCGTGAGAGTAGCTTTGATATAATATATGTAAAATAACTCCAACCATAATTCTAAATAACGACAACAGGTAATTACACACTCGAAAAAATAATTGAAATCTCTAGCATATACAAATTAGAACTGCGTACAGTACACTATTATGGAATACTACCTAACTAGAAAAAATAGACAATTCAAACTTAAAAGAGAAACTTAAACCATATCGGATTCAATAAAAAAAATGGCCATGTAGTGTAGATAAGTTAATTGGACGAATCTAATTACAATCGAACAAAATTACTAGAAGGAAAAAATAATATGTATATTTTTGTACAATAGAAAGGAGAAATGTCGATAAATAAATAAATGGTGAAAAATATAAATATCCCAATCAAATTTAAAAAACCAATCAAGAAATTTGACAATATTTATAAAGTTAAACGTTATATATAATATGTAAATATCACTATCAAGAGAAAACATAATAAAACTTTTGCAGGCATGATATTTCTCATGCAAATACAAACGTAATAAAAAAATTTCAAGTTGATACTATTTTGTAAACATTGACTAGCGATTAGAGAGTAGTTACGTGTTGGGGGGTGAGCTGTTTTGTAGGGCACTTTCGTTGAGTTTCATTGTCGTGGCCACATGCACATGTCCATGGCCTAACACTATTATTTATTTATTTGTTTTATTCTTTGGCCCCATATATATATATATATATATGTATGTATGTGTATGTATGTATGTATGTATATATTTATGTATAATTTCTTTATGCATTATCGGTTGAAGTTTCCAATTTATTAAAGTCCACGTTGATTAACTATATTCAGCACACATTCATCAAAACTGCCTATGTACACATTTTCCTCATTTTGAATAAATTCTTGACCTATATATATCCAGTTAGAAATTTTAAGATAATCCCAATTTTATGTATTTATATTATTATTATTATTCATTAGAAGTTAGGACATATGTATATCCATTTCGAGATAATGTACTTTTTTGAAGATTTCGAGATAATGTACTTAAGTTACGTGTAATTTTGTTGCTTTGAATCACTAATATAACTAACATTGAAGTCAGACTACTATTAATACAAAAGAATGTATTTGACATATATCTGAGAGTTTACGCAGACAAAATTCCGTAGTTTAAGTAACAAAAATGGCCTACAAATGATGGATGTAGCTTGATTTGTACAGGTGGTTCTAAGTTCTAACGCATCAAGCTGAGGTGAAGGTGAAAAATAAAAATGTACACAAACAATTTTTTGTACAAGTAAATATATGGGTAATACCAATACTTCTAATACAAATACCATTTTGTACAGTAGTCGGAGCAACTGATAAACTGATAGTTATTGTATATCTAATTCATCTGAAGGTATCCCAAGTTATCCTAAAAAATCTGATGTCCCCCTAAACTTTCAAAGTAATTTCGTGGCTATCTCAACTTTCAAAAGTTGCACCAGTATACTCCATGAACTGTTCACTTATGATTGGTTTGACTTTTTAAATATGTAATTTTTTCTAGATTTTCTCTCTCCAATAAAAAATCGACACATGACAGTCTGGAGCAAAGTGATGCGCCCTTTGAAAGTTTAGGTAGCTGCAAAAATCAACTTAAAAATTCAAGGAAATAATGAACTTTTTGGAACAACTTGGAACACCTTCTGATGCATTATGACTTTCATTATATAAGAAAATAAACAAATATAAAATCACATAGCAGTTGATGAGGATAGGCTCACTGGGGCCCAACAAGCCCGCCAAACACTAATTGTGGATGGATCTGTTCGCAGCCCGAGCCCGTTTCAATGGGCCGGGCTTGGATACTTGTTTTTTGAAAAAGCCCGGTCTGAGCTCGAAGATTTATAGATCGGGTTTGTTTTTTATGTAAATACCCAAGCACGGCCCAACGAATAATTTTATTTATTTATTATATATTTATACATTAAATTTATAATTATTTTAATATTTTATATATTATTCTATTAAATTTGTATAATTGATTACAATAAATGTTACTAAATATTAAAGATTTTAAGTAAACAATGTAATCATATTAAAAAAATTAAACAAATTATGGCTTATTTTATATTTTTTCTATTTAATTAAATAAAAAAATTTATAATAAAAAAATATCCATGTGCTTGGGCCGAGCTTGAGAATGATCTTGTAAACTCGACCCAAGCCCGATCCGAGTTCGAAGTTCAAAAGCATGAGCTTGGCTCAGGCTTGGGTGAACTTTTTTAGTAAAAAACCCGTCAAGTCCGGCCTGCCAGACGAACAGGTCTAATTGTGGATAGACCTGTTCGCGGGCCGGGGTACCAGCCCGGCCCGAGCCCGCTTCAACGGGCCGAGTTTAGATACTCGTTTTTTAAAAAAGCCCGGCCCGAGCCGGTTGAAGCCCGAAGATTTATGGGCCGGGTTTGGTTTTTATATAAATACCCAAACCCGGCCCGACAAATATTTTTATTTATTTATTATATATTTATACATTAAACTTATAATTATTTTAAGTTCCTATATTTTATTCTATTAAATTTGTATACTTGATTACAATAAATTTTACTAAATATTAAAGGATTTAAGTAAAAAATGCAATTATATTAAAAATTTAAATATATTTTGATCTACTTTATATTTTTTTTAACTTGGTTTAATAAAAAAATTTATAACAAAAAAAATATTCATGGGCTTGGACCGGGCTTGGGAATGACCTTGTAAATCCGGCCCGAACCCAGCCCGAGCCCGAAGTTCTAAAGTATGGGCTTGGGCTAGGCTTGGGTTAGCGATTTTTGTAAAAAAAATCCGAAGTCCGGCCCGACCCGCCCGACGAACAGGTCTAATTGTGGACAACCATGCAGCACAATGTATTAGGAAACAGTCTATGTATTACCATGGAAATGGGCCTCGGCCCAAAAAAGGTCAATTAAGTAGTAACTTGTACTTGCCACAAAATTACCAACAAGAAAAGGAGAAGAAATCGGTTAAAATCTTTACAAACCTTGAGACATCTTTTCTGGAAATTATATTAAATTATATATGATACCGGGTATTTAGTACCCTTTCCCAATTCAACGGTTATGTATTTATCAGAGAGTTTTTAATTTAAGATGATAAAATATTTAATTAAGACATAATAAAACGTTGAATTGGGGATACCCAGACCATATATAAATTCCCATTTTACGACCCTCATCTTTGGTTTAAAAGAAGAAGAAAAATTCAACTGGGTAAAAATGTAAATATTAATAAAAAAGAAGCAAGTTTGTATGAAGTTAACAACATGTCAGGCATCTCAAACAAGTCAAATCATGTCTCTCAGCAACACAAAGCAGATGTAATGAGACAAATCTGCGAACAAAATAAAAATGTAAATCTACAAAACGTGAAATCAAGTAATTTAATTTCTGCAAAATGGTTGGCCTGCCATGCAATACTTACTTTGCTTATTATAATATACAGTAGAATTTACCAGAACAAAAGACATCATGAAATCGACACATACAATTAAAGTTTTGTTCGATTGACCATATTACACAGGGCAAATGAGGAAAAGCGCCACCTAATACATACTTAAAAAAACATATACAGCCATTAGTTACAAGAAAAAATTGGTGTTGAAATAACATCAACCTTTTCACAACAAGAAACCTAAGCAAACTCTTGTTTTCGCACCAGCAACGGCAGATGATTCCACCTGCAAGTGCTTCTGATTGTTGTCATATCATTATTGTCATTATCACCGGACCATTCTCCCAACCACAACTACGGACAGAGTTATATGCCCGATCAATGCCCATTCCTTCCTTTGGAGGAGAAGAATCTGCTGAAACCCCGGTTTTTCTCCGGAGTTTGGACAATGGAAGAAGGAGATGATGGCGTGGATTTTGTTGGCCTGTGTTTTGGATACTTGGAGCTGATTGGCGATCTGGACAGACTAGTTTCAGTTTCGGAAGGGCTGCATCGGTGGTGGCTGTACGAATCCATTGGCGACTCGGAGCCTGCTTTTTGCGGGTTTGTGGAGGCTGTGGTGTTCGTACTAGCCGAGTCAAAGCTTCTTAAATTCATGCCACTGGTAGTTGGTTCGTCTTCCTCGCCCACACTAGTGGGATATCCAACGGCCTCTGTTGGAGGACGCAACGATTTCAACTGTTTCCCGAGAAGAAATATGGTCTCTTGACACTCTGCTAGCTTTTCTGCGGCAGCTGCTAGCTCGCTCTCCTGTCATAGTTTAAATCATTGTCAACCTCCAAAACTTAACATCTATTTTTTTTATGACAAATACGAAAAGAGCAGAAATACTCACTTGTTTGATTTTGAGGTTGGCTTCAGCAGCGGCAGCGGCACAAACTGAACAACTCTCTTTTCTGCTGACAACAAACATATTGCATGTCAGAACTAGAACAAGTGAAGCACAAAAGTTCCAAAGATTGTGAATTTCTCAGCTGGAAATATTGTTTTATAACAGCTTGGTAATTTGGTGTCTAATTGTAACACCGCCATTTGGCTACTGTTTAAGTTTTTGGCTCTCGGCCACTGCTTAATATATGTATTGACTTTTTGTGAATCCATTGATAAATGATACAAACTTCACATGAAGCAGCATTTTTTGAACAACTAAATTTAATTTCAAAGAAACTTGAGGAGAAAGGAATGGAATCTTACGTTTGTAGTTGATCTTCAAGTTCCTTGCATCTGGACAAAGAATCCCAATGACATCTTTTTTCATCGTGAAGCTCCTTTTCCAGTGATTCTGCTTTTGATTGCAGAAGGTTCACCTCGGTTTCTAACTCCGCTGCTCGATCTTCAAGCGATCTGTACGACTCGGCCATACATTTTAGTTGAGTATCAGCCAAGGTATTTGACTTCTGTGCAGATGCCAACTGTGACTTTGCTTCAGCTAGAAGCTGCTCTGTTTCATGCAACTGAGACCTTGTCATTTCTAGGTTTTCAGTGCACCGAGCAAGATCCATGGACATATTGTCTTTCTCCGAATTTAATTCTTCAAATTCCTCCACTGAAGCTTTGCATAATGCTGTGTTTGATCGATAACTTGATTCCAAATTTCCATCATCAGGGACCTCGGGATTCGACCTTGGACTACAAATGAGGGCGCAGCCATTCTGATATCTTTCTCCTAATGACTCCCTTTGAAGGACTTTATTTTCGGGTAATGCAACCTTATCTATACAATCAGGACTATATATTTCAGCTTCAGAACCTTTATAGCCCAGAACATTAAATCTGAGCTCACTGGCCTTAGCAAACACGGAAGATAGGTCCAAAATGAAATCAACCAAACTTGTATTCCCGTTTAATGCTTTGTCAAAACTGACTGAAAACTCTTCAATTGTCTTATTAAAACCATTTGTATTAGAAGATGAATCATGAACAGCCATCGCTTCCTTGCCCAAAAATAACACAAAATCGTGGATGCTATAAATGGCTGTAGCCAATTGTGGGCTCAGAGACTTAACTGTTTCCTGAGCTGGTTTACTATCTTGAGAGACAGTGATTTCCTTCTCCCCTGTTTGATTGGCATCTTCTGGACAGGTTTGCCCATTGTCGTTGCAAGTGGAATCAGCAGGCACACTCGGGTGCTGATGCAAAGCATCTTGTGCATCCTGCAAAAACCTTTTAATGTCCGCCAAAATTTTCCCAGAATCAGCATTCCTGGATGTTGACTCAAGTAACACGGAAATTTCTGATTGCAGCTTAATCAGAGTAGGCTGGTCTACGAAAGATGGGGAATTCACAGCTGGCGAGTCCAAATGTGGTTCAGGTGTGGCACTGTCTCCTGAAACATTACCATTCACAATATTAAGCGTCTTGTTATTTGGAGAATCGGAAATGGTGGTGATGGCATCATTCGGATTTATGCAAGCCAATTTTTCCATCTCTAGGAAATCGTCCATAAGCTCCAGGTGCTTTACATCTTTTGCCTTATCTGTCTTCTCTCCGCTTCTTTCTTTCTTGAAATGAGACATCTCGGAGATCAGCAATGTTGTCCAAGAGTCAGCACAACTTCGGTCATCATCGTTTCCATCTTCAGACATGGAGGTCACACTAGGAGGTTTGCTCATATTTTGACTGGAGTAGCTATTAGTACAAACCTGAACCAAAGACGTAGGTGAACTTTTCTGTTGATTGCACACATGGAGTTGTGCTTCTAAGCGTTGTAGTCTACTAGAAGTTTTGGCAAACAGGTTTCTAGAAGCCTGCAGTTCACTATTACGCCTAGCTAGAGCTTCTTTTAGCATCTTTGTCTCTTCCTCCATGGCCAACAAACGCTCAGTGAGAAATTCATTATCTTTTTGGAATTTCTGAGCATTGTAAAGTGAAAATTCAGAGACAGGAGAGAGATGAGAACTAGTAGGAGGTTTAACAGGTGACCTCCTCAATCTAGAATCTCCGTAATCTCGGCCCAAACTCTCAACTTCTAGCTTCATTTGGGCAAGTGCAGCGGGACCCGGCAATTTCTTCCGCACAAGACCACGTAATCTTTGACACTCTGCTTCCAGCTTGGTGATTTTTTTGACACCCTCCATGTGTTGCTTGTTTGCTACTTCAGCCGACTTCATGCTCATATTCTTTTCTTCGTTGCGGATTTCCAGCTCTTTAGCAGCCAGGTGCAGTTCATATTTCAGCGAGTTTATTTCTCTTTCACACGAGTCAATATTGCTCTTCAGAAGTTCAATTTCTCCCTCCGCTCGTGCTTTTTCTTCGCTTATCTTCATCACCGTATTGGAACGCTCTTGCAATGACCTTGAAACAGCAGCGTTCTCCGCTGCAGCTCGAATGAGTTCTTGGTCCAAGGTAGCTATTTTTGCTTCAAGTTCATTCTTAATCTTCTCGCATTGTTTGGTTTTCAAGAGAACAACATCTTGCAATTTCTGTTCATGTTCTTCCTTCAGATTTCGAATTTGTCGCATGCACTCCTTAAGAGCACCATCCAAATGGGAGGCTCGATCTTCAGCAGTGAGCTTTGAAAGTGTAACAGTTTCAAGATGGTTTTTCAATGCCAATGCTTCTGCCTCAGCCTTTTCCCAACCTGAAGTAGAAGGTGGTGCATATTCAAAAAGGCTTAGCGAAACAGAGCAGTGCAAAAATAATTATTAAATTTTTAGGGAGTAAAATTCCTGGAAAATGAGATATAGGTCAGCTGCCATACCAGAAACAGCCTCTTCAGCAACTTTAGCATGTTGTTTGACTAGGTTGTCCTTTGTAATCATCTCTGAATTAGCTGCAGACAATTTGTCGTTCAACTCATTTATCTGATCCTCCAAGCTCTCAACTTGTTCCTCATAATTCTTAACTTGGTCTTCCAAACCATTCAAATGAGCGTAAGATTCCACAGATATTTGGACATAGGTAGGTTTTTTATAGTTATCCTGTTCGCATCACAAAAGATGTAAATACTAAAGTAGCAAAAATATATCACAGGAAAATAGCGGACTGAGATATTTATTAAATAGATATCAATCCTATATTTTTTAAAAAGTTCACAAGAAAGACTAGAACAATTGATACAATGTGCTTTTGCTCTGATCTCCTAAAGAGGCAAGGATTGAAAATTGTCTTCCAAACACGAAGACAGATTATTTGGGCATTCTTTTCTTAGGAAATTAGATCAAAAGCACTTCCCTTGTATATTTAAGGCATAAAAAACAGTCACCCATAGCCAATAACTAACCAAATATAGAGTGCAAAATATTCAACACATTAGTGTATTAAGAAACATTAATTTTCTCCACATACTTCCAAATGGAATAACTATACAAATGTTAAAATTGCTGGACCAACTACAATATCCTAACTGTCCTCAGAACAGAGAAGAATGAGCAAAACACAAACGATCACAATCTAAGCAAGCAAAATCTCATTTTACATGATATCATTAGGTTGTTTGGATTGTCGAAGTAATGAACAAAGATTTGAGTCATTTAAAAGGAAAACAGAACAGATCGATACAAGTAACAGATCGTAATTCACCAAAGTAACAAATTAACAATGTTAAGACAATGGATACAACCAAAGAGTGTAAATGGAGTAATCACGGAAGAAACACAAAAATATATCAGATGTTCATCAAAATACCTTATCTGCAAGAGATCCAGCAGAATCTGTTGCCAAAATTGTCTTTTCACTCTTGTCAGATGATTTTTTCTTCCAGGGCCAGCTTCGGCGATCCATTGCTTACTGTAAATGTAGCACAATCGTAACCAAAAAATAATACAAATGAAAAAACAAATGATGCAAGTAAATAGAGAATGCTCCTAATTGTGGCAAACTCCGTGAACAGTGAACCCAGTTTAGCTATGTAAATTGATACAGTAAACTAAGGAGAACAGAGTAACTGTGGATATCATTGTGGCATTCAAATTAAACCACAGAATTCCCTCTATCAAGTCAAATTAATCAATATTCTGACAAATGTTTGGATTTTTTATTATCAACAGAAGGAGAAAATGACATGAGGCGCAATACGTTCACTTCGTAAACATAATCACTATTCATCATAATGCTTTGCAGAAGTGAGAAGAGCTCGCAACTGACTCTCACAACAAAACTAACCAGATGACGTAACCCACAGCAGGAAATGACAAAAGGCAACCCGAATTTCTAAGCAATCCTAACTATTAAGACGAGCATTATTGAATTGATAGCAAACACTAAAACAAAACTCCAAAACTCATATTAGTCTTCCCCCTCTTTCTTTACAATTAAACGGAAAACAATTGAAAATTTACTGCAAAGCAAAACCGGAGTGATAATCAGTAATCGGAAAGTTTTCTCAAAAGAAAATTAATATTTCCCAACCAAGCCCGAAAATCGATGAAATCGGAATAGAAAAAGACAGAATTATAGTGGCCTCGGTTTTATACAGATATATCAGAGAAATATTGAGTTGAAATATTGACTGCTATAGTACTATGCTATCAATTTCTTATAAATCAGTTTGGGATACATAACACTAGAGATCAGTTCAAAACGGAAAAATTTTGCAACGATCTTAAAATTGTAACAAAATTCATGGATAATAAGAAACACAATACAATCCGCAGAATCATTGTGAAAAAGAATAAATAAAACAAAACATATAGTGAAAAAACATCTTATCTCCACTAACTGAAAATCAAAATTGAGTTGAGGAGATAAACAGTATGAAGTAGGAACACGGAAGAATGAGCCAACTAAGATTGCAACCTATAGCATCGCTTTTTTATGAAGCAACAAAACTGCTGACACAGTGAGGACAAAGCGGCAAAACGGCTTTCGAAACGCCGATATATAAAAAGAAATAGCCTGTTTCGGCTAAAAATGCTACAAATACACTCCATTCGCCGAATCAAAACTAGCAACAAAAATAGCAATAAGTCGCGATTTGAAAAACAAGGAAATTGGAAACAAATAGGAAAAACTTTAAATGGAAGAAATCTATAACAGAGACTCCTTCACCGACACACTAACAGAGCAACAAAACCTCCCAATAAACAACAAAAATTGAAAAACAAACATTGTTTTTTAATAGAAAAAAGGCTCATCAAACGGGACATTCACGCAAACCTCGGCAATTTCCCTCTCACACCAATCCAAACCAATAACTCCCGCGAAATATAGCCGTGAAGAAACTTCTAATCACTGTTGAAAACGAAACTAATCAACTCACCGATTGAAATGTAGCTTCAGTTGAGATTATAGGCAACAGACGATTCAGCACTGAAAACTAAAAAACACAATCCGATGAGCTAGATTAAGCTTCTTCACAATGGCCGGCGATCTAAACTAAATTATTCTCTTCGCCGGAATTTTAGACACCGGTTAGCCGGAGGACAACAGAAAATGGCCGGGAATCGGCGGCGACATTGGTGGGGGAAAAATATTCAGTTTTAGGCTTGGATGTGTTGCTTAAAAGGCAAGACGCTAAGCTCCAAAACAATCAACTTTTATATTATTAATTCTTTTTCATTTTTAGCAGGAATTAATAAAAATATAATATAATAGTTTATTGAAGCACAGGTAATAGTTTATATGACAAATATGCCCTTCAGGGAATGATAAAATGACGAGAAAGTCGCTTGTGAGAGAAGCTAGGGTGAGCTGGACCCAATAGTGTGCGCATATATTTGGACCACCGTCACAGCTCATTACCTCAAAGTGCTGTAGCCAGAGCATGTGCCTCTTCCACTATGGATTCATCTCCACCGTTGATCGATACTACTTTTTCAGCCCTTTTTCTTTTGGAACATTCATATTCTCACTTATCTTATAAATTCACTATTAAACTCTGATATAGTTTTAATTACTAAAAACTAATGAAAAAACTATAACTTGAGTTAAAAAGTGATCCATTTGCTTGCATAATGTGTTACTTTATTCGGAGGGTTTTTGTTATTGATTATGAGTTTGTTAAAATCAAAACTCTAAGTACTAAATTAATCTTGTATTAATAAATTATTACAGTATCTTCTTACTAATATATTGTATACAAAAGAAATGAAAATCATTTTATCTAATGTACTAGTATTGACTGAGCGAACTGGCATTTATTTAATGAAGTTCCATTTATAAGATAAACATGTAATGTAGTAGATTACCTAATATATAGTGAGTTCAAAATTAATGAACTTGCCTAGAATTAACTACACTTCAATATTGAGTCATTGACAGCCACAGCTGGAACCATTATTAATTTTTATACAATTATACATGCATAGCATGGTCAAAATCTATATAAGTGGGTGAAATAAAAAAATATAAAAATATTTTGTTTCTTGCAAAAGAGAAAAATCAAATTGCATGTATAAAAATGCTGTCACAACCTCAGGAGCACACATTTATGGTTCATTACATGGATATGAGGGTCTTAAAATGAAAAAAATAATATAATATTAGAAATTAAATTGTTTGAATTGTTAATTTTTTTTATGAAAAAAGTGAAAGCTAACATCTGTTAGGTCGTCATACATATTTTGGATGATGTCCGAAATTAGGCTATGTTCTTTTCAACTGAAACTGAACATACTGAAACTGAACTGAATTGAACTGAATGATACTGAACTGAAACTGAACATAATGAAACTGAACTAAAACTGAACATACTGAAACTTATTATTCTGAAACTGAAAATACTGATACTTAATTGAATAATAATTATTTATATTAATAATAACAATATTACCTTTTAACTATATATTATTATATTTTTATTTCATTAATTTTATCATGATATTTTGTTGGATCCTTAACTTTTTTAGTATTAACAAAAATCACATTTTGTAATATTATTTTGGGACAAATGTAGTTTAATTAAAATACCACAAAATGAGAAAAGTAATTAAGTTAGTAGTAGAAATTATAGTGTACAATATCTTTGGGAGATGAACCAAAGCAATAACTAATATGTCGATGAGAATAGTGAAAATGATGACATAGATGAAGATTGAATTAGAAAAATTAACCTAACCATGAATTATAATATTGTAATATTTCACAATTATATTGTTAGTAATGCGAATTCCACTGTACAACAAATTTGGAAGATGAAACAAAGCAATATCCAACATGTCGATTAGGATAGTGAAAATGATAACATAAACATAGATTAATTTAAAAAAATTAACATAACTGTGAATTATAATATTTCTCAATTATATTGTAATATGTATACTTTTTAATACTTTATACATTAATTATTTTGTCTATTTATTTGTTAATAAATAAAGTTATTCGTTATTAACAATAATAAATAATCAAATTTTAACATATTATTAATGATATTCTTAAATAATTTTTATTACTTACTATTTGTTTTATTTATGATTAATATTTTTGTTTTATTTTCTCATCTGAATAATATATACACATACATATATAATTACCTTAATAATATTTACAATAATATATAAACTGGAATTGAACTGAAACTGAAACTTAACTGAAACTGTAATGAAACTTAACTGAAACTGAACTGAAACTGAACTGAACTGAACTGAACTAAACGATACTGAATTGAACTGAATGAACTGTTGAATAAGTTGAAAAGAACAGAGCCTTAATTGTATTCTAGTCATATTAAATGATCCCGGGGCATATTTAGTACTACTTGATAGGTGAAGCGATGAATTCGCACACATAATGCATGTTTCTGATTGTTTAATTTGTTTAACCAGGGGAATCAATTAGTATTTGTTACATCATAATTCTTAAATATTATAAGCTAAAATTTTATGAGCATAAATTAAATTTACTTTTCATTAAATTAAATGTCTTCAAGTCCTAAGTTTTTTAAAAATAAAGTGTACTGTTTATTCAAAAAATATATGATAATGCTAAGTGACATGATAGTGTCCACAGCAACTATTTTACACAATCTTCACTTCCGGATACATTATTGTATGGTTGACAGTTCTCTTAAACTAAAGTACAATGTGCCAGTATAAGGAAAAAACAAGAAATAAATATATTTTCTTTAGAAATTAAAAGAGAAAAAAGAATGAAAACATTGGTAGATTTAGATTAGTAGCATGCAAGTGTAAGTAATAATGTTCTTTCATGATAACATGAATAATAAAAAAAAGTTAAACAACTGTAACGTTTTAAAATTTTCAACGACAACAGCCTAAAGTGGTGCGGTTTTTCGGGTGCATACAATGATTCTTCAAATTTACACTGGCTTCCACTTTAAGCAACTTCAGTTTCCTTCATATTTGTTGAAATATTTCTTTTTGTAGTTTTACTTTACTTTTATAAAGCTCAATAGGCTAAACAAATAAGTAGAAGAAAATTGATCAGTTAATCCCAAAAAAATTATTCAAAGAAAATAATTACCATTTATCATGAAAAAAAACAATTCATAATTTATATGCAGTGATGATATACGTATATATAAAATAATTTATAAGTAGATGTAATATCAAAGCCCATTAAGGGCCCAACCAAACATACCTTGGCCCGTCACTCAGCAATACCCTCCGTATGAATCAGTGTCGGCAAAACCCATGCTAATCAGACGCACTACTTCTCTCTCCTTTGTCGCATTAATTACAAACCTGACTAGCAGGGATGAATCATTTAATGCTCAAACGGCTGAAAAGACCCTCAAGCGGGTTGCCACTTGCGCACAGCTTGCAGGCGGATCCCACAGATCATCATTACATGAATCCCTATAAATAGTAAGGCAACCTCCCACTCTAGAGGTAACTGTTACTTTGAGAATACGCACTCATCATCTCTCCCAAATCGCTAACTTTAGAATCGGAGGGTCTTCGTCGGAACCACTTCCTGCCGGGGATTTGTTTTGCAGGATCCGGGGACATCAATGATTGCGGACTTTATTCGACGGATACCAGATTGGTGCGGTGAGCGTGGACGACAACCCTGAACAATGACTACTCCCCCAAACAAACCAACATGACCTTTCACTCCAGGAACCATCCTGTTCTTGGATACACCGGAACTTGGAGATAAGGCTGGAACATCGAACCCGGTCACTACCGTTCCCCCGCTGCAAACGGAAACACATACCTCATCAGGACCAGAGGCATATGAAGAAGGGAGAAGGAAGGCCGCGGAACAAGACATGGTGGCAATGCTTATCAGGCAAAGCGAGCAATAGAATGCGGCTATGGCCCTTATGCAAAATATGATGAACGAAACCCTGCACTCACGAAAAGAGGAACAAGAATTGTTCAAGGAACTCTATAGGGAAAGGCAATTGAATAGGTCAGAGATGCGACGCCCATCCCGAGGCTCCCCGTCCGTGGTTAGACAAGACCACTCACGTTACACTTACCACGGCTCACGAACATTGGAAAAGGGAGGAACCACCACAATCAAGGGAAAGGCAAAAACGAAGTCTCCAAGGCGGGAAGAGGGGGAATTCAAAGAAAAATCGCTCCAGCGTGGAGACAGAAGCTCCACGCTCAAAACCCACTCAAAGCATTCTCTGGATAGCGAAGGGAGCTCGGTAGGGTCTAGGCGAGAGATCTCCCCGAAACCTCGGCCTGCTAGGGGGGATTTGGAGACTGTGATAGCCAAGAGAGTGGATGCACTCCTAGCTGAGAGGGGGATGGAGGCTGACGTGCCATATATGGTTAAAACAGAATCACCCTACTGTACCCGCATACGCGCGGAAATATTCTTGAAAGGCATCAGGCAACCCCGTCTACGGGAGTACTCCGGGGTAGGAGACCCCACCGCGCATGTTTGTTATTTCCGCCAATGCATGGAAGCAGCTGATGCTACAGATTCCATGCTATGCAAGTTGTTCCCCACCACCTTAGTGGCACTCGCGACCCACTGGTTTGAAAGCCTCAAACCAGGATCCGTAACGAGCTTCGACATGATGGCTAAGAGCTTCGCCCTCTACTTTGTCACGTCTATACCACCTAGCCGAACGGTCCAGGACTTACAGATGGTCTGGCAGAGGTCGGACGAATCCCTCGGTGACTTCGTGGAAAGATTCCAGATTGTGGCTCTTGAGATTAGGGACTGCAACATCGACATAGCCTCAGAAGCATTGGCGAGAAACTACTGAAGTGTTGACTTAGCAAAAGACATATCCACTGAGAGACCCACCACTCTGGCAACATTGATGCAGAAGGCCAGAAAATGGGTGTGTTGGGAAACTCACAAAAGAAACACAAAGCAAATCGAGGCCGCCGCGAGGGAGGAACCGACGAAACGGTGAGACTTTAGAAAACGCGAGCCAGAGCACCGATAAACCTATCGCCCAGAGTTACCAAGACGAGAGGTGGAAGAATTCATCCCTTTCAATGCCAAAAGAAAGGAGGTTCTAATATGGATCGAGAAAAACGGGGAAGATATCAAATACCCCCCCAAAATGAGATACATGGGGAAGCCGGGGACTTACTGCAAGTTCCATAAAAGCGAAGGCCATGATACAGAAGATTGTAGAGAGTTGGCTCGCGAATTAAGTAAGAAGGCTGCTGATGGTTGGCTGGACCGCTTCCTCCAAAACCCGTCGAGGGATAGACAGCGAGATGAAGGGGTGAGAAATCCCTGCCAGGAGCAACGAGGCTATCAACCGCCTCGCCGAGATGCTGAGGTAGGCTATCAACCACCTCGCCATGACGCCGAACCAGGCTATCACCCACAATGTCGTAATGCCAAAGAGCCCCCGCCTAGGGGAGTGTAGGCGTGATACATATGATCGTCGGGAGAACCACCCAGAAAAAGAGGAGGAGGGGGAACATGTTTGATTACGATAATACAAACAGAGGGAGTGAGATGTGCTACACCTTCGCTCAGGAGAAGAAACATTAGCTACACAATGATGCCTTGGTGATCGAAATGATGGTGGAAGGATACCAGGTGCGCCGCACATTAGTGGACACCGGCAGCTCGGTTAACGTGATGACTAGAAGGGTGTACGAAGCCATTGGAGGAAATCCCAACCACCTTGCCATCCATCAAGCACCGTTGATTGGTCTAGGGGGGCACACCGCACGCGTGTGTGGCTTAGGGAATTTATCTATTGCATTGGGAGATAGCGGCCCCAGGTGGAAGACACGAGCCGAATTTCTTATCGTAGACATCCCATTGGCATACAACATAATTCTGGGGTGCCCGCTCATTATAGGCTCTGAAGGTGTCATTAACCTTTGATACCTCACACTCCAAATACCTACACACCAGGGCATATCCACAGCCCGCGGAAATCAACAAGCCGCTCAAGAAACATATTTGATGTCTTTAAAGGCCGAGCCTTTATCAGTAGAGGAGGAATCTGATCAGGGAAAAGCCACCAAACCTGCAGATGTATTGGTGGTAGTAACCTTAGAAAAATGGAAAGAAGTTTGCATATCTGGAGAGCTGAAGGAGGAAACTAAAGAAGAAATCCTAATAGTATTGCGTGAAAAGATCCAGGATTTCGCATGGACATCGGTGAACCTAAAAGGTGTCAGCCCCGAAGTTGCAGAACATAGGCTGAATGTCCTCCCTCAAGTGAAACCAATCAAGCAAAAAGGAAGAAACCATGCTCGGGAGAGACAGAAAGCCATAGAGAAGGAGGTCTCTCGCCTGCTTAAAGATAGACATATCAAAGAGGTCCGCTACCCCTACTGGATTGCCAATGTAGTGCTAGTCAAGAAGCCGAACGGTAAGTTTTGCATGTACGTGGACTTCACAGACCTAAATAAAGCATGCCCGAAAGATAGCAATCCCCTCCCCAGCATTGACATGTTAGTAGATGTCACGGCAGGCTACGCCATTTACTCTTTGCTAGACGCTGCATCGGGCTATAATCAGATACCTATGACCGAAGAAGACAAAGAAAGGACATCGTTCATCATACACGAAGGATTATATTGCTACAATGTCATACCCTTCTATCTTAAAAAGCTGGGGTCACTTGCCAATGAATGGTGAATGAAATCTTTAGCCATATGATAGGGAAAGAAGTAGAACTGTACGTAGATGACATGATCATCAAAAGGAAAGTTGAAACAGAGCATGCTACGGACATAGCCAAAGTCCTATCCTGGCCCTTTTAGAGAAATATGTGCTGAAGCTGAATCCGGAAAAGTGCACCTTCGGCGTAACAGGAGGGAAGTTGTTGGGATATTTGGTCTCGCAGAGGGGAATAGAGGCTAACACTGACAAGATAAAAGAGGTGCTTCAGCTCAAAGAACCCCAAAGCATCAAAGATGTCCATCATCTCAATGGTAAACTCAACGCCTTGGGGGCATTTCATTTCTTGCACGGCACGACGATGCATCCCGTTTTACAAAGCATTGAAAACGAAGAAGTTTGTATGACGAGCAGACTACACCATAACCCTCATCAAGATCAAAGCCTTTTTTATCTCCCTACCCTTGCTGAGCTACCCAGTCACCGGTATGCCACTATACCTTTATCTCGGCACTTCGGAGGAAGCGGTCGGAATGGTGCTCGTCAGAGAAGAGGGGGCGGATCAGTTCCCGGTTTGTTATGGCAGCCACGATTTGAAGGGCACCGAAGTAAAATACAGCTGAATGGAAAAGCTGACATTCGCGCTAATAGTGTCTTCCTAGAAATGGCGCCACTACTTTCAATCCCACACAATCATAGTACGAACCGACCTGCCGCTCAAGAAAGCACTTTAGTGGCCTGAATCCTCAAGATGCCTTGCTGAGTGGTCCCTCAAACTTACGAAGTTCGATGTTCACTTCGAATCAAGGATGGCAATGAAAGCGCAGGCGCTATAGCAGACATTGTGCAAGAAGCTCCACCACAAAAAGAACTACCAGAGGCGACGTGGCGCATGTTCATAGATGTTAACTCTAACAGCACTACAGCAGGTATTGGAATTTACATTCAAGGTCCAAAGGGGATAGTGATTTGGTAGGTCGCTAAGCTAGAGTTCAGGGTCTCTAACAATGCGGTAGAATACGAGGCACTGATCTTCGGACACGAGATTATCAAAGCTATAAAACCAGATAACATCAATATATTCATCAATTTTGGGCTGGTGGTCAAATAGTTCAGCGGAGAATTCAAAGCCAAAAGTGAAGTTATGCGACAGTACCTCGCCTGAATCACCTCCCTCATCAAAGAGATAAGCTGTGAAGGTATTGAAATGTCAATTAAGCAAATTCCCAGAGTATTGAACGCAGAATCTGATAGACTGGTGAAAGGGGCATCAAGCGAAGAACAGGAAATTTTGCTCCCCTATGTCCTTTTGTGGATTAATTCCCCCAGCGTGCCAACAATAGAAGTGCTGCAATCAGAAGCGGAGGATGAATGGTTCACCCCAATCAGCAAGTATTTGGAACATAACGAGCTACCAGCGGAGGAGTGTGCAGCTAAAAAAATAGTACAGAAATCCTTTCGCTAAGCGATGATCGGTGAACAACTATAACGGAAATCCATCGGCCATCCTTGGCTGAAATGCATGGGTCGTGTCATCGCCGATTACATACTACGTGAGGTTCATAAAGACCTCTGCGGCGCACATGAGAAGAAGGACGTTATGGTTCGAAGGGCCAAGCTATAAGGCTTCTATTGGCCAACAATGGAGCTAGAAGCCAAGAATCTGGTACGATCTTGCAAAGCTTGCCAAGCCTTCGCAAAAACATCAACAGTACCGACCGGGCTGAGGTCAATAATTTAAGTTGCCTGGCCCTTCGCCCTGTGGAGCGTGGATCTGGTGAGACCTTTATTGAGAGCAAAATAGCAAAAGCGCTGGATCATTGTCGCTGTGGATCACTTCACCAAATAGGTAGAGGCCGAACCATTGTCAGCCATCATGCCGAAACAGGTAACCTCTTTCTTCAGCAAGAGCATAATGTCGCGATTCGGTGTCCCCCATACCATCATAGCAGACAATGGAACACAGTTCAATTTCTATGCGTTCAAATGCTTCTGCCATCGACTCAAAATATGACTTCGCTTCTCCAGCGTTTCCCATTCTCAGACAAATGGCATGACGGAAGTAACTAATCAAACCATCTTGGAAGGAATCAAAACGATAGTCTATGAACATGGTTCAGCGTGGCTGGAAGAGCTCAACAATGTCCTTTGATCCTACAGAACCACCCTGCGGACAGCAATGGGCAAAACACCCTTCCTCCTCATATATGGAACGGAAGTAGTGGTCACCGTTGACATAGGCGCACCCAGTGCAAGGGTAGCAAATTACATTGAAGGGGCCTCAAATGACAACTTGTTGAGGAACAACTTGGATTCGTTGGAAGAAAGGCGCGAACATGCTCTCATCCGCATGACGGAATATAAACAGCGCATCGCCCTCGTACGCAATAAAAAAATTAAACCTCTCACATTCCAGGAGGGCGAATTAGTCCTTCGTCACACAAAGGACTCGCAAGCAAGAGAAGGACGAGGGAAGCTCAACATCAAATGGGAAGGCCATTTCAAAGTGGCGAAACAAATAGGAGGCAGCACCTACAAGTTATCCAGTATTCGGGGAAAGGTCCTACCCCGCACATGGAATACAGCCTCTCTACGAAAGTTCTATCTAGGAGCATAGTAATTAACATCTTGTATATTTCTTTTGAGATCTTTTTGTAAACATTCAGGGCAATGGCAATACAAATGTTCCACAAATTTATTTCATAAGATGTGTAGGCGACCATAATAAAATAGCACACAGGGTCAGATCTTCGAGATCCCCTCGGCTCCCTTACGCTTTGGAATTAAAGCAAGTAAAACAGCCCGCTGGGGCAGATCTCCAAGATCCCCCCGGTGCCCTTACGCTTTGGAATTAAAGTAAGTAAAATAGCCCATTAGGTCAGATCTCCGAGATCCCCTCGACGCCCTTACGCTTTGGAATTAAAGCAAATGAAACAACCCGCAAGGTCAGATCTCCGAGATCCCCTCGGCGGTATCGTGCTTTGGAATTAAAGTAAGTAAAACAGCCCGCAGGGTTAGATCCCTAAAGATCCCCTCGACGCTATCTCTATTTGAAATCAAAAGCAAGATAAACTGCCCGAAGGGTCAAATCCTTAGCTATCCCCTCGGCGCTGAATGGTCGAATCAGATCCCTAGAAATCCCCTTGGCACCCTTACGCTTTGGAATTAAAGCAAGTAAAATAGTCCGCAGGATCAGACTCCGAGATCCCCTTGGCGTTATCTCTATTTGAAATCAAAAGCAAGATAAAATACCCGAAGGGTCAGATCCCTAGCGATCCCCTCGGCGCTGAATGGCCCGCAGGGTCAAATCCCTAGAGATCCCTTCGGCGCCCTTATGCTTTGGAATTTAAGCAAGCTTAAGAGGTTCGCTGAGTAGCACATAAACCATTAAAGCTACAATTCAATCATTCCAGTGTACACTAAAAAAGGAGTTCTCATCCTGGAGTTTAACTCAAGTTGAAGACCCAATTTCATATCTAAATTATCAAAAAGCTACAAACAAGCAAATTCAGCACATAATATGTATTCAACAGCACAATAACACAACCCATCGATAAACGAAGCAAATATCAGCAAAAAGGAGTTCTATTAATTAAACATATTTATAAGCCCATAAAGCCAAGCCTAATAGCTTCAAAGGTTCACACCTAATAGTCAGAACTACAAAACAAAAATGAGGTGGTGAACTACGCTGACATAGATGAGAGGAGGCATGTGTAACCCGTAGAATCTTCTTCTTCATCCAACCCTAACTGAATAGGCTCCAAAGGATCAACATCTAGCAAGTTATCAGCATGGTCCAATGGAGGCTCCTCATCATCAAAGGGTGGAGATCTCAACCCATCAAGACTGGACCTCCTCTTCATCGGTCACAGAGGAGACGTTGGAATAGGAAGGCTCTGGTGCGAGAGGCCCAAAAATACGTTCATCTTCTTCCCAGCGGCCGAGGGGCTCATCCGACGGAGCTAGCTGGGCAAGATCATCAATGTTTGCCTCGGGAAACTTATCGGGTACTGCACGAAGAAAGGCAGTGCGATAGCTGAGATGATCTTCTCGCCAATCCTCGCGGGTCTGCTTCACCTTCAGCTTATACTTAGCCTTATGGGGATCATACTTCTGTTGAAGGTCCCGCAGCGCCTCAGTTTTCTCCTCGGTGACAGTCCTCCAATACCCTAGCCCCTTATCTGCATTTTCCAAATCCTTCACCACCCGGGCTTTATCCTCCTTCTCCCTCGCCGCCTCAGCCCTCACTTCCACTATAAGTGCCTTAAGCCTTTTCTCCTCGGCTTCAGCGGCGGATTTGATTTTAGCCAATGCCAACTCGTGCTTTTCTTCCAACACTCGCATGGTGCTTATCAGCTCCTTCCGCTTCTTCTCGGAATACTCCAAGTCCAAGTGAGCTTGGGTCAAGTCCCAACTTGCTTCTTGCCAACCTTTCCCATCTTCCTAGCGGTCTCTTCCATCTCAGCAAGGGTGTCACGTTCTTGCTGAACCTCCTTCAACCGCTTCGCACTGCCTTGAGAGCTAGCATAAGCCATCTCCACCTGAAGCTGCATGTCCATCAGCGCCTTCGTCATCCGATGAGCAGCAAAAAAGGCCTTCAAAAGGGACAAAAACAAATGAGACAATAGCAACACAACCAGTTCACAATTGCGAAACAAAACAACTAGTACTAGGCTCCCATTAGAAAAGTACTTACAAGCAAAGCTTGCTACTCAGCATAGGCCCCTAATTCAGCAGGACCCATTGGGCTGAAACGCACATCCTCGCTAGGAAGCTCAGTGTAGCATCCCAACTCACCAATAACCTCTACCTTCAGCAGAGGCACGCCCTCCCCATGTACCTTCCGCCACAACTGCAAAGGAACCGGACAAATCTAAGCAACAATAAGGACAAACAAACAAAAAAGGGGAGAATTTTACAGTCATCAAACATGACAGTGGCAGATCATATTTAGCCCATTGGACCTGCTCCTCCTCAGTTAGCGGAGCTTTCCCCTTGAAGGACTTTCCCCCAACTTCACCATCACCACGGGGGCGATTTTGCCCCCATTCCCTAATCTCCACACCCTTTAAGGGTGCGGTAAATGTTCTCCCCCTGAGAGGAAACCCCCCGGGGCTGGTAACAGAGACCAAGGCTCTTGACAGAGTGGTTTCTATCACAATCACATCCTCATCAGACCTCTCGCGCAGCAAGAAGATTTAGAATCCCCTCTTCAAGAAGCTGTTGGGCCCAGCCCTCGGTAGCAACCTCTACCTTCGGCGTCACCTCCACCGCTGTTGAAGTTGTGGCGCCCACAGATGCCACCTCCGCCCTGCTCCCCACTCCTGGGGAGGCACCCTTCGACCCTTGTATCCTCGCCACTGCCACTATAGGAACAATTTTGAATTTCCACTTAGTACGAGCCATTCCTACAAATAAAAAGAAAAGCAATGATCAGTTTTCCGAAGCCTCACCATCGTCAGCAATCAAATCAGTGTAAATGATGGCTCCTAGATCCATCCAGCAAAAGAGGCCATTGGGTTGACCCAATAAAAACTCCTCCACGCGCCAATGAATGCCTGGTCAAATTTGACGCACAATTTTCGCTTCTCGGCATTGTGAAGGGCTTAAATCTGTGGCTCGAAACCAGGTATAGGGGTCCTCAAGATTGCGGTTCCAGGGGGTATGGAAAGGGAACTTCCCATCCCTCAAAGGATTCGGCGCGCCCTCCTCTACATGATCAGGGGATGGGAAAATCCAAAACCACTTATCCTTGAAATCCCTCACATGGGACTACTTCCCCACCGGTTTCGGCGTGGTCTCTCTTGTGCTCCCCCAAAACACGAAGGCTCTCGCATGCTTTGTGCGAGGCTTAAAGAAGAGACAGAACACACGCCCTGTGAGGATGAAGCCCAGTTCGCGGCACATTCGTGCCAAGACAGCCAAAACGATTCAAGCGTTAGGGTGCAATTGGCCAGGGCACAAGCCAAATTCACGTAGCACGTCCACCACACCGGTTTCCAGGGGGAAGCGGAATCCCCAGCGCACCTGCTTACAAAGCACAAGTACGAAATCCTTCCTAAGGGGATTCCACATACCCTCCCCTTCTTTGGTTCCTTCCCCATAACGTCGCGCGATGCCCCAACTAATAATTCAAAAATCTCATTAGCCTCTTTCTTCTTGATAATGGTGGGCGTTTGGCAATTTACCCCTTCTACGGGGAAAGGAGAAGAAGACTCCCCCGTCACGATTTACCGGCGTGGGACAGAGCCTGAGCCACCCCCAACCACCTCCACTGCGGTGACGGCCTCCGGGGCCCTCAAGGGCAACACCACAGCAGCAGGATGGGGGTTATGCTCTTCCACTGGTTACCGGTGACCGGCACGATGGACCAAGGTACAAGAACTAGAAGAACTTGAAGACATTTTACTTTGTATAAAAAGAGGGAAAGAAATACAACTCACTCAACGGAAGAAAAAGGGGGTTTTAGTAAGAACTCATCGAAAGTAGGTGAAATATTGGGAAGCAAAGAGCAATGTAGGATTTCGGAGAGCAAATCAAACGGAAGGACAATGAAAATCGCAAATCCCTATATATATACAGTAAATCGCACAAAAAACAAAGAGGTATACCCATTCAACGAAACACGATCATCATTACTATTTAAAACGGCGGATATGAAAGGTCATGTCAGATCAACAGTCGCAGCTTTCCAAGAAATGACGCCACGCATGCTTTAAGTATGCACACAGGTCTCTTTACAGCCCTAAAAAGCCTTTATTTGGGCTCGTTGGGGGGGACTTTTGATATCAAGGCTCATTAAAGGCCCAACCAAACATACCTTGGCCCAGAAACATGGCTCCTTAGCTAAACTACGCCTCGGTGTAAACACGCGCTGAAACATCTTCAGCATGGCAACGATGTCGAATCAAGGCCTACAGCGAACAACCTTCAGCGGTTCTTGCCCCTACTCATGCCGAAAGCATGTGGCTGAAGCCCGTCACTCAGCAATACCCTCCGCATTTAAGTTGAATCAGTGTCGACAAAACCCATGTTGATCTGACGCACTCCTTCTCTCTCCTCTGTCGCATTAATTACAAACCTGACTGGCAGGGATGAATCATTTAATGCTCAAACGGCTGAAAAGACCCTCAAGCGACTTGCCACTTGCGCACAGCTTGCAGGCAGACCTCACAGATCATCATTACATGAATCCCTATAAATAGCGAGGCAACCTCCCACTCTAGAGGTAACTGTTACTTTGAGAATACGCACTCATCATCTCTCCCAAATTGCTAACTTTAGCATCGGAGGGTCTTCGCCGGAACCACTTCCGGTCGGAGACTTGTGTTGCAAGATCCGGGGACATCAAAGACTGCAGACTTTATTCGACGGATACCAATATGTAATGAAACCAAAATTAATTATATGAACAATAAAATAATGATATATTAATAACAAGTAATATTAAAATATTAATAGCAGTAATTAAAAATATTACTACATATAATAAAATTATTAATTTTAATTGTATTTCTTAGTAGTATTGCACAATGCACATTGTAATTATCGTATTATAGTGATTGTTATAACTAAATATTTTTTGTTTATTTTGCATACCTTATGTATTGTTATAGTTTAAATTACATGTGTGCAGCTAAGCTAACAAGTATTAAATATAAACTGAAATTTAACAGATCAATATTTGATTTATTATTTGAAATTACTGTTTATCCTTGTTTTTAACATTAATAAAAAATTTATTATTTAAAATAACTGAAATTGAATAAAATAACAATTTTTACTTTTGATTTTGTGAAAATTAATAATTATAATAATATAATTGATGGGCAAATACAAAAAGGAAACAACTAAATTACCATATTTTATCAGTAGGCACTGGACCTATACGCGGGTCGGGCAGGTTTGAAGGCCCACTTTAGCGGAACAAGTGTGGACATTCATTTTTTAGACTAGTCAGGTTCGAACTCGAACTTATAAAAAAGCTTGAAGTTTTATACGTCGGGTTTGGTTTCTATAAATACGCAAATCCGACTCGAACCCGGTCTGATAAATAATTTTATTTCTTTATATATTTATACATTAAATTTATAATTTTAAGATTTTATATTCTACCCTATTAAATTTGGTTAATTGATTACAATAAATGTTATTGGATATCAAAGATTTCAAGTAAACAATACAGTATCTTTTAAAATTTAAACATATTTTGACTTATTTTATATTTTTTATTTAAATTTATTAAAAAATATATATCAAAAAAATATTTATGAGTTTAGATTAAACTTGAGAATGATCTTGTAAACCTAACTCGATCTCAAAATTCTAAAATATGAACTTGAACTAACATTCTTAATAAAAAATCCTCCAAACCCGACCTGACGTAAAGGTATAGGAATAGGCACTCCACTATGAACAAATTTGCTAAGTTTTTTCACTTGATTAGACGAGTAACTGCACAAAAGTTGACGTTGTATTGAAAAACAATTGCAGTCGTTTTCAATAAAACTATATCCAACAAAATTACATTAATAATTAGGAATAACGTAGTATAGGCATGGATTTAGGTTTTGGTTAGCCTGTTATTGTTTTTGAGTAAACCTACAATTATAGGTGTCTACTGCCTCAATTAAGGACGATAGCAATAGTTTTATAGTTTACTTAAAATGTTAATTATTCCATAAATTACAATTCAGCACAAAAAATATATTGTAATGAGCTAATTGTTAGGTTTAAGTCTCATTCATAAAACATTTTCTTTTTGCTAAATATATATCACAATTATACTTATGTATTAAATCGAAGACTTCATTACAGCCAAAATATAGCAACTGATTATTTTTTTACTACAATCTATTGATAGTTGTTGTCTTGTTAAATATTGTCATGTGTGTACAAGTCAACGCTAAAACCTTCTAAAGAAAAAAAAAACTTCTCACAATCTATGTGAATAACAACAATAATTTTATTATCATTATTATTTAGTGAAGCATTATATTATACTTATTGTTGTTGTTATTATTATTATTATTATTATTGGGATAGAGAATTTTTTAATCGTAGCATTTTACTTATTGTACTTTTAGCCTTTAAATTTTATTTTCAGCCTTTAAATCTTTTAAGTAATTCAATCAATTAAGTGTAGTTATACATTTACACTTTAGTCGTGATTTGTTAAAGGACGGTATAGATGGTAAGGTATAACATGATTTTTTTAAAATTTGAATTTAATTTTAGGTTGAATCATATAAAATTACTAAATCCGTGATTCTATTTTTAAGGTTTTTTAAAATAAATTTTATGTTGGAGGATAAAATGGTTTGTTTTATGTATTGGAGGAAAAAATATGAGTAATGTATTTTATGTAACTTTTAAATTCATATATTTTGAATATCAAAGTACAAGAAAAAGAGGCTTGATATATTTGTTCCCCCTTCAAGTTTGCACAAAAAGTTACATGTCACCTCAACATTTATCATGCATAACATAACACCCTCATGTTGGTAAAAACGTGCAACTTAACCCCCTAAATTCAAACTAAACTGGTTGCATCAAAGAGAGTGTCACACTCTCTCCGAACTTGTCAAAGTTTGACATGTCAAACAACTTCAATTTGGACACGTGGCATTTTTTAAATTAAAATGTTTTACGTGTTTCTTTGCAACTCTTCTCCTCTTTCACACATCGTTGCTTGTACCTGTCCATTGCCGGCTGCTGGCAACACAAATCTACTCCTCCAAACTCTCCTTCCCCCGCTCCTCTATCCGTCAGAAATGGAAACTCGTCGACGAGCCAATCGAACTTCTTCCTCCACTCCTCTAATTCTCTTGTTTCTCTCACTCAGATTCACTATTCCCGATAATTAGAACCACCAAACTAAGAGCATCTTTAGTTGCTTGTCTATTCCATACATTATCCTGACACATGGGAATCAATTTGAAAATGCATCTTTTATAGCTTGTCTAGCCCATATTCCCTATATGATGTGGCATTATGTGTCATCACAAATTATAGACAATGTCTATTTAATTGTCTAGATTTAAACAACCAAGTATACATCGTCTACAATAAATGCAATTGAAAAATGGAATAGACAATCTACTATTCAAATCTTATAAACAGACATTATCTACAATAAATACAATTTAAAATGAAATAGACAATCTATTATTCCTATCTTATAAATAGACATTGTCTATTTTAAAAGACTATCGTCACATCATTTGAGAGAATTGCTATTCCACGTAGCAATTAGATTTGGAATCCGCTAAGCTGCTAAATATGCTCTAAGTAATTAACATACAGACGTTGCATAATCCTCCTCTCTCGCTTCCTTTTGATTGGCTTTTCTCTGTTTTTCCAAACCCTAGATTTCTCCTATAGACTTTACAGTGAAGATAGTTAGGCTCTTGGTGAAATTGAACAACGAGACTGTCTCAATTGAGCTTAAGAATGGAACCATTGTTCACGGTGTTAGGTGCGCCCTAGTTCTAGACATGTGTTATTGATATGTAATAGACGAGTTACATTTTGTGTTACATTTTAAAGGCATTAATCTTTTCTATTATATATATTGTGCTATATTTAGATTAGAGTATCCGTTGATAATAAATCATAAATGTCCAAAGTCTGTTTTAATCATGGGAATGAATAAAACCATAGGCTTGTATGTTGGTTGATTTATTTGAGAAATAAATCATGAATATAGGCACATGTTGAGAACATGGAGCTGGACCGATCCACATAGCAAGGTCACATGGTTGTATGTCATAGACAACTTGCTAGGTAGAT
>CATIWQ010215818.1:0-19706 GCA_949673415.1 Euphorbia schlechtendalii
CTGTGATTATAACGCTGTTTAGTGAGCCAACATTTTTGGAGTGGTAACTTGCTAAATATGGCTATGTGAGAGTGACCCATACTAAGCATAGTAATATTGTTATCCAGGTTCTTATAAGTGTCATAATTCGTTTACCCTAGACTTAGAAAAGTCATCTCATGTGTTTCTCTATGATGAATTATTGAATATTAGGGCGTCTAGAACCGTATTTATTGAAGTTATCTAGTGTACAAAATATTCTTAATGATTTTGCATGTTTTTCTCTGCTAAACTTGTTCTTAGGAATATCTTTATATTTTACATCTTCTCTAGTCTGTTTATTCATCTATCTATTCATCCATCTATCATCCAAACCCATCCAATAAAATTCCCTATTTTCATTTACCCCGTAACTCTAGTTGGTCTTTAGAACCGAATTCCTTCCCTGTGGGATCGATATCTTTTAAAACTACATCGAAACTGTATACTTGTAGTGGTCACCATTTTTCTATTTGATAAGCGGTATTGACAACACCTATTCATATTTAAACTTCTTAACTTGTCAGTAGAAGAGTAGGGAACAAGGTTTTTGGCTTCATTACAAAATAAAAGCCCTTAGAATGAGAGGCTGACCAATTTCCTAATCAACAAAGGCTATGAAAGATGGAAAGTAGATACGACTCTGTTTATCCAGCAAAGAAAAGAAGATGTGTTGCTAGTCCAAATCTATGTTGATGACATCATTTTTGGAGAAACTGATGTGAAGCTATGCAAGGAGTTCAGCAAGAAAATGAAGAGCGAATTTGAAATGTCTATGATGGGAGAGCTCAATTTCTTTCTTGGACTTCAAATCAAGCAAGGTGAAGATGGAATCTTCATTACTCAATCTAAATATACCAAAGAATTTCTAATGAAGTTTGATAAGGAACATTCGAAGCCAATGTCCACTCCCATGGCCACTGATATGATCTTAAGTAAGGATGAAGTTGGTAAACTAGTAAACATCAAGTTCTACAGAGGAGTTATTGGTTCTCCTCTTTATCTAACAACTAGTAGGCCAACATTTCAGTATGCTATGTGTTACTGCGAATGTTATCAAGATGACCCGGGAGAAACTCACTTAGTAGTTATTAAGAGAATTCTCTGGTATTTGCAATGTTCTTTAGAAGTAGGTCTATGGTATCCCAACACCTTAGATTTTACTCCAAGTAGATTCACAGATGCTGACTACGGAAGAGACAAGCTTGACATGAAAAGCACCATAGGAGGATGTCATTTTCTTGGAGAATTTCATGTCTCATGGTACAGTTAGAAGCAAACTTCTATTGCGCTGAGTACAACTGAAGTTGAGTACATGACGGTAAGAAGTTGTGTAGCAAAACTGTTATAGATTAAGCAGGAACTGGAAGATTATGGTATAAAGTCAAAGTTGAAGGGTCTAGTGAAGAGACTGTAGAAGATGTGCCTTTAACTGCTCAGCCAGAGAAGATCCCTACAACCGCTACTACTTCATCTCCCAAAGCTAAAGCTAGCTCTCAAAGAGTAAAAGCCAGCCAAGCAAAAGAAGGGCATGAGTAATGTCAGCCCAGCCCTTAGTAAGGCAAAGAAACCCCTTAAAGTTGAAGACTCATGCTCAGAAGGAGATTGAGGCAAAATAAAAGGTTGAGGACGCTCAGTGTTAGGCTGAGGAAACTAAGGATGCAAGCGAACAAGAGGAATCCCTACATCAGCATAAGTACAAGCTTGAGGCAACCGAGGAGGATGTAGACCAAGGGAAGTATAAGAAAGCAAAGAGGACCTTGAATTTACAAAATCTAAGTTTACAGTCCATGTGGAAGAAATCCTGGCTAAAGCTCAGGGCACTCAATGAAAGCACACTGCCACCACTCACCCAATGAAGCCCAATGATCAAGTGGTTAGCAGCGACGAAGATGATGTTGGTGAGGATGTGGAGATTATAGATCAGGAAGAATATACTCTTCCTAAGACCAACATTCCTATCCTAATTCCCACTCAACCAGAGTCCACTTTCACTCAAGCTTAGTTACCTGAGGCTGACCCATCCTTGGGTCAAATAGCCAACCCCTTGGTACCTATAAATCCTTTTCCCATTTCTTATGTAAATCCTAACTCTTCCTCTCTTGTAGATCCTTCAAACTCTACTTCTGTAAATTCGCCTGCTCAAAAAAAAATTTTAAATCTCCTAATTATACCCCTTCTTCCCCTATTCAACAAGTAAATTCTTTTTCTCCTCCAAGAAACACTAAAACCAAAATAATACCTTCTCCTATCAAATCTAAACCTAATCCCACCTCTTCAAATGTACAAAAATTTGAACCAAACCTTTCTTTTCACCCATCCATTATCCCTCTAATTAGAGAAGTTCCTAACGCTGAGAACTTCGCTCAGCATGGAAAAGTAGATGAGGAAGGTGCTAAGGAAAATTTTATAGCCAATGAAGTATCTCCCTCCACAGCAAGCCAGTCCAAGAGGATCTTGGCTTAGATTAGGGAGTTAGCAAGGAAGCAATTCCGTACTCTCAAAACTGATGCCAAGTTGGATGGAGCAGTAAGCAGTGTGCTACTAACTCGAGAAATTGATGGACTTTTCCACTAAAGCTAAGGCAAAAATTCCAGTTTTTGAAGAGCACTCAAGCATTCCTTTGAATCTATCTACTTTGAGAAGTTTGAAAAGATTCAAGGAAGCTTGTTTGTGATTCGCAACCATCTGACGAAGGAGAGCACCACAAGCTTAGTGGACAAGTTGGCCTTGATCCGAACTGGGCTATCTGATTTTGCAGCTTAGCTGTCACCTCTATTCCAACATCTACTACTCTCACTAACATGGTAGCAGAAAAGATAAAGGGTAGTCTTGATGCTGCTACAGAGCAGTTGAGTAGCTTGAATGTGACCTTGGTAACTCAAGCTACATAGTTTCATCAATTCGGTGAAGAACAGATCAAAATCAAGAGGAGCACCGATAGAAAAATTGAAAATGTGCTCAAGGAAGTAGAAACTACCAAGGACATTAGTTACAACAAGGCAAAGCTGTTGGAGTCTATGTCTAAGCTGATGTTCAAATACGAGAAGAAAGTGGATCATGTTTTGAAGGTGGTAGGAAAGACTAGGAAGAAGGTTGAGAAACCTTTGTTTAACCTAGATACCTTGGATTAGAAGATGGAGTCTGCATGTAAGCTTATCAACGACAACACGGACGACAATGTCAAGAAAACGTAGAAAGCACAATTCGAAGCAATGGGCAAGCTATTCCCGGAGCCAACTGAGTCACTTGACCTAGATATTGGCCTCTCTGTTGACAAAGAGCTTAATCTCTTAAAAGGGAAAATAGTGAGCTTAAAGTGAAACGCAAAGAAGAAGATTTAAAACTAGTTTATTAAATAAAAAGGTAGCAATAACAAAACCAATCCTAGCAAATAAAATAAACAATCAAGCTAACATATAGTTAACGCAACCTTTTGAATTGGATGAAAGAACCTGATATGGGGTTGATTCTCAATTGTCTGGCCACAACAATTGATCACAATCAAAATAAGACTTCAAGAACAAGATCACAATCACTCGAACTTAAAGAAGAAGCTGAAAATTCCATAAAGGAAATCTGAAATTTTATTAGTCATAAAAAACTGTCTAAAATACATAAAATATGTCTATATATAATAAAACTAATCCTAAGCCATGAAATTGGTTGAGGAGTTTATCCAAAAATAAAATACTAAAGTTCTAATAGCTTTAGGATTTAACTCCTTAAAGCATAAGAAAAGAATCCTACTATAATTTGAAATATGAAACAAACTAGGATACTAAGTATACTAAATAATAAAAGAAAATCTAATTAAATTAAAATAAAAAATAATGTAGCAGCAACTTTATTTTCTTCCATCATATAATTTATCTAATAAGAATTAGCAAAGATCCTAATGGGTTAACATGTGACTTACACATCCATGTCCAAAGCTCACTAAAGCTATCTCCAATTAGACCAAGTCTTGAACTCCTCTTCAATACTTGAATCAAAAATTGAAATTCTTCATCTTTGCTTAAGCTAACTTTACTAGACTTTGTTGAAACTTGAATTGAATTCGGAATCTTCAAAATCTCTTTGATTTGCTCATTTAAAACTTCTTGAACACTCTTTGAATTAGACTTAGTAAATGAAATTAGAAAAGGATCTTCCCACTTCAATTCCAAGTCTTTATCATTTCTAAGCTTAATCATTAGTGTTCCTTAATTCACGTAAAACAATATACAATGTAACATCGATTAGATAATCACTACTGGGATTTATGACTCAAAAGATATTTAGTTCACTACCAAATCTATGCACTCATTATGGCCACGAATCATTGATATGGAGGCACAATTGAAGATTTCTATCTCTGCTTCAGACTTTCACGATTTACTGCAATGCTTTCAACAGTTCGCCTGCCAAGGATTTGACTAAATTGCCCATCTCACGCGGTGCCATCATCTGCTCCTTGCTAAATTAAATGACCAATATTATCTTTCTCTTAAGAGGAAAGAACAGCTTGAATCTAAAAATCTCTCCGGCAATCATAGGCAAGCAAGAGGACTTCCAATCCACCATCAACTCCTTCAATCTGTGCCTCGATCAAATTGTTAAGAGCTAGATAATAAAGGGGGAAAAGGTAGTGGAAGCTACAACGAGGATGGCTTCTTAGTATATACAATCCTTATTTGGTTAGCCTCAGCTTCCACCTCATGATCCTCAGTCTCAGAATCACTAGTAGCATCAATTACATCACCAATAGCATCTGCATCATTTTTCATCTAGTCATCCCAAAGGTAGCTCATCATCTTCGCAGTACCACAGATAACTATAGACTAGATAATCAAACTTGTAATAGGACCTAGCATGTAATCTTAGCTTAGAACACCTTTTGCGTACTGACTTATTTTTTTTATCAATGAAAGTATTACAAGTTTATTTTCCAAGTTAAGAGCTTCTTAACTTTCCTATATGCTGTTGAATGCATGCTATTTCTACTTATAAACTATTGCAGGAATGTATGCTAAGACTAATCTCAAAGAAAAGCTGAAGTAAGACCAAGTCCCAAATAGAAGAAAGTTAATCTAAGTATGGGGAAGTTGAATTGACTGAAGAGAATCAACTAAGTATGGGGGAGTCCACACAGACTAATAAATTCATGCAATATGGGGGAGTTTTATATCATCTATCAGGTATTCCTGTATCTTTAAACTATTTATTCAATTAATTTCTACTATTAACTAGTTTGTAATCTGTTTTAAAATGGGGGAGATTGTTGAACTCAAGTTAATAGTACATCACAGTACTTAAATATTTTGGAAATAAGAAACCAACTAGGATGGTGAAATTAATTGAACACTAAGTAGACTCTTAATTAATCAAGTTTACATGAGAGTGTTTAAGGGAAAACAACTCAATTTACCAAGTTATTAATTAAGTTATGGCTTAGAGTATGAAAAGCTGAGTTTAGCCTAGTATTGCCTAGTTTACAAGATAGACTTAGCAAAGCTAAGTTAACTTTTTCTTATAAAAGCTTAGTTACTCTGACACTTAGAGAAATAGTTGACACACATGCGTTTAACAGTTTCTACGAGGAACAGAGTATTCCTTTGATGCTTTTCAAGAAAAAAAGGTGCCAAAATTAAAGCGGATATTTAATTGGTCCTCACAACAAAAAGGTGTCAGTACTTAATGTTGGGGAATCCTCACTAAAGTCCAAGACAAAAGGAATCCTCTAACGTCTACCATTTCTCAGTGTCTCCGTGCAACTCTACAACATCATCAAGTCAACCATTCACAAAATTCCATGTTGTATTTCATGCGCCTCTCTATCAGAAGAGATTGCTTGAAAACAAATGAGTTTTTGACACATTGGATTAATGGATTAATCTCGCGCTTCAATGTTCAAAAATCTCTATCTCTAAACATCATGGAATTTGTTTCAAATGGGCAAATTTGAAAGATTTGAATAGAAGAGAAATTGAAGAACTTTCAGGATGTTCAAACTTGCTGAATCACCTCGAATTTCTTTAAGAGCTAAAAAATTGTTCAACCATTCCCAACTTTTAGAAATTCCAATTCAAGCAATAAAGCAATTTGCAAATTGTCTAATCTGTTTGTTATAGAGAGATAAACTTAAGATTTAAGATTGCAAAGGATTCAACATTCTATAAGTTGAAATCCTCTATTTGCTATTTCTTTCAAAGAAATATGAGTGACAGTTTAGGAAGGGTACCTAAATTGTGTTTGAGAGGTAGTTAGTAACAAACTTACTTTTTGTAATCTTGTCTACCCTTTGTAAGGGTTTCTCCACCTGAGGAGGGAGGGAAAATACTAGAGGATTAAAGCTCGGAAAGAAATTCAAGGACTGGAGGTGTGTTAGGGGCCGAACCAAGATAAATCTCAGGTGTTAACATTCTATCATTTTTCTCTTATCTTTATCATGCATATCTCATTCATCATTCTTTCTATTTTACCATTGTTGCTCTAAAAACCAATCCGAGCTGAGTAAAGTACTCAGTAGCAGTTAAAGATAAATTGTGCCAGCGAAGTTGAGGAGTTTATAGTTTTTGGACAAAGCTAAGCTTAGTTTCACTTATCACGCATCTAAAAACTGAACTTGGTAAAGAATTTTTATAAGCCTTAAAAGAACCAAGAAACACATTCACTCCCCCTCTACTGTTTATATTAAGCCATTTATAACCAACAGTAACTTTATTTCTCGCAATACTTTGATTGTTGATACAGGAACTAGATATCACATAGCTAATTCTATGTCTATGTTTGTTAACAATAAAATTGTGAGTCATTGGTATGCGATTTTACCAAATGAAGTTAAACTGGTAGTAACTCATATAGGAGATATTTATTTAAATGATGGTTTAATCCTCTATGATGTGTTGTTTGTTCCCACTTTTCAGTACAATTTAATTTCTATTACAAAGCTAACAATGAACTTGGGCTGTGAGCTAATTTTTAATAAAGATTGTTGCATGATTCATGAGGTTTTGAACAGGAAGAAGATTAGTTCAGCTAAAGTGGCTAATGGGCTGTACTTGTTGAACTTGAATTTTTCTGCTTTAGCAAATTATACTTTTGTAAAAAAATGTAGTGAAGATGAACTTTGGCATTTTAGATTAGGGCATTTATCTAATAGTAGGTTAAGTGTTTTGCAAAAAAATAATCTTGAAATCTTTATATCTAGTGATTTTGTATGTGACATTTTTGCTGAGTCGCAACAAAAGAAGTTGACATTTCATATTTACATTTCTAAATCAGTTTCTATGTTTGATTTAATACATTTGGATATTTGGAGTCCTACTTATACAGCTATGAATGGTTCTAAGTATTTTTTTTAATATAGTAGATGACTTTACAAGGTTTACTTAGCCTATAACTACGAAAACCAAAGGAGAAGTTTCTGATGTAGTTGAAATTCTTTATCTTATTATCAAACCCAATTCGATAAAAGTATAAAAATCATTAGAATTGATAATGATCCTGAATTTAATCTATTCTCTTTTTATGCTGAGTGCGGTATTTTGCATTAGAAGTCTTGTGTTGAGACTCCTCAACAAAATGGTTTGGTTGAGAGGAAACATCAACACATACTCAATGTGGCAAGAAGTCGTAAATTGTAAAGTTGTTTATCTGTCAATTTCTGGAACTATTTTATTTCTCATGTTGTGCATTTCATAAATAGAATATCAACACCTCTCTTAAGAAATTTAAGCCCTTATGAGAAATTATTTGCAAAACCAATAGACTATAGTACATTGAAACCCTTTGGTTAGGGATATAAATAAGTTTGTTAATAGGGCATAAAAGGGAATATTTTTATGATTTGAAAGTGGAATGAAAGGTTTTAGAATCTATAGCATTAAGGATAATATAGTACTAGTATCTAGAAATGCGAGGTTTCATGAAAATATTTTTCCTAAGCTTAGGGAGTCAAATATTGTTGATGAATCAAATAAAATTTATAATCAAGAAGCCGATGTGTTAATGATACATGAACAGACTCAGATATCAATAAGTAACAAAAAAGACCACATAGGCAGCCTGAGTACTTGAAAGTTTATCAATGTTTTTCAGCAAATAAAAGGAGCCTAGGAGAATTAGAAAGTAAGAAGTTATATTCTATATCTAAGACCTTGAATTATGAAAAATTGTTTGAAAACCATAAGGCATATTCTTTATCCCTAAGTATAAAAACTGAACCAAAGAGTTATAGTTTAGCTGCCAAAGATGAAAGTTGCCAGAAAGCCATGAAGAAAGAACTAGAGGCATTAGAGAGCAACAAAACATGGAAAATTATGTCTTTACCTCAAGGAAAGGTCCCAATTGGCTGTAAATGGGTTTATAGAATTAAGAGGAAAGTTGATGGATCTATAGAAAAATATAAGGCAAGATTAGTAGCAAAAGGCTGCACTCAACAAAATGGAATTGATTATTTAGAGACTTTTCACCAGTTGCCAAAATAAGCACTATAAGGTTATTAATTGCTTTAGCTGCTAAGAAGAATTAGTTTTTAGAGCAACTAGACATCAATAATGCTTTTATTCATGGTACATTAGATGAGGAAATATATATGCAGATACCACAAGGAGTTAAATCCAATATTTCTAATCTTGTTTGCAAATTAGAAAATTTTTTTATGGTTTAAAATAGGCCAGTAGACAATGGAATCAACTATGACAGATTCATTGCTAAAGAAAGAGTTTAAGCAGTCAATTGTAGATTCTTCCTTATTTACCAAAGATATAGGAGGTAATTTCATAGGTCTTATTGTTTATGTTGATGACATTATATTATCTAGCAATATAGTGAAGAAATTATAAGAGAAATTAAAAAAATACCTGAACTTATGTTTTAGTATACAAACTTAGGAAAACTGGAATACATATTACGATTGGAAGTTGTAAGAAACAACAAAGGCATTTTCATTAATCAAAGGAAATATGCCCTTGAATTGCTAGCAGACTATGGCTTCCTAGAATGTATACTGGCTAGTACACGTATCTCAATAAAGAAAATAGACCATACTAAGATAAAGACTTTACAAGACAACATAGATTATGTGAAGCTTATAGGCAAACTTCTATACTTATCAATTACAAGACCTAATATTAGTTATATAGTTTAGTAGTTGTCTCAGTATTTTGATAAACCTCGTGAATCACATTTAGTTGAATCACATAGAATTTTAAGATACTTAAAGGGTAAGCTAACACAGGGAGTTTTTTTATTCTAATAGTTGTGATATGAAGTTGTAAGTTTTCAATAATTTAGATTGGGTAAATTGGTTGGAAACTAGAAAATCTGTTATAGGTTATTATGTCTTTCTTAGGGATTCTTTGGTTCCATGGAAATCATACAAGCAAAACACCACATCAAGGAGCTCATTTGAAGCTGAATATAGGGCAATGACATCTGCTACAGCTAAAGTTCAATGGTTTCTTTACTTGTTAAGGGACTTTCAGATTGAGCACAAGGAGCCAACACTTTTGTTTTGTGACAATTCATCTGCAATTCATATTGCCAAAAATTTAGTTTTCCATGAAAGAACTAAACACCTTGACATAGATTGTCACTTTGTAAGAAGAAAGGTACAAACAAGAGTCATTTATTTGATGTTTGTTTCTTCAAGTAATCAAGTTTCATATATCTTTACAAAGGCTTTACATAGTCCAAACTTCAACAAGCAAGCATTGAGACTAAATCTAGTTACAATTTGAAGTCATGAAATGTAGGATATAAAATCATGAGTTTTTTCAACAAGACAAAGATTGAGGATTGATCTTATTTACAATCTGAAACCATGTTGAGATTGCGGGGGGATATTAGACTTGTGTATATAGCTTAAATATAAAGAGTTAAGGGAGTGAAATGTAAAAGGCTATACTAGCTATTGTAGTTAGTTAGGGTCTTTATAGTATTTTATACTATAGTTTGTTATACTACTCTAGGTATAAAAGCACACCCTTTACGGCTTATGTACTTACTTTTACTTTTTCTTCTTTGATAAACTTCTGTAATTCTCTCAAGCTTTCATCAATGGAAATTGTTCTTCTTGTTCTTCTTTCAATTCGTTCTTGGATCTCAAATATTCACAAAACTCTTTTATTTCGTCTACATTAATTGTCTTCTTGCCCTTTATCACTTACTCCAGCCAAAGAATTTTTTCTTTCACCTTATTTGAAAACTTCAAAATTATTTTCACACTTTTCTCACTCTTAAAAAAATAAATAAGCTATGTCTTGATAGTAATTTGAAAAGCAAAAACCATAAGTATACCATTCCGATACAGGTTTAAATATCAAACATGTTAAATATATTTATTCAATTAATATTTTAATTATTAAAACATAAACTTTGAATTAATTTTATTTCCTTTCAAATGATCAGTATTGGTCCTAAGCAAGGTGCAAGGGATGCATCCTATAAAGAGTATGTTGGTCCTAAATGGCTTAATATAATAGTAGAGGGGGGTGAATGCGTTTCTTAGTTTTTTTGAAGATTTGAAAAATTGTTTTACCAAGTTCAGTGTTTAGATGCGTGCTAAGTGAAACTGCGTAGTGCTGAGTCTAACAACTATAAACTGCTCAGCTTTGCTAGCACAGTTTATCTTCAATCACTGCTAAATACTTTACTCAGCTCGGATTAGTTTTTCAAGCGATACTTAGTAAATAGAGAGAAGGATGAATGAGACACACAGTAAAGATAAGCAAGTAAGGCTAGAATGATTACACCTAATATTTATTTTGGTTTAGCCCCTAGCCTACATCCAGTCCCCTGATTCCTTCCGAGCTTTAATCCATTGGTGTTTCTTTCCTTCCTTAGGCGGAGATGCCTTTATAGTGGGTAGACAAGATTATAGAAAGTACCTTCCTTTCTAAGTGCTGTCTCTCTATTACAAACATATATGAACAATTCCCTAATTGGTTGATTGCTTGATTTATAATTTCTGAAAGCTGTGATTGATTGAATAGAGTTTCAACTCTTGAAGAAATTCGTGGTGATTTACCAAGTTTGATTGTATGCTTCAGTTTTCTATTTATAGTCGAAGGTCTTGGAAGTAACGATTGAAACAAATTCTAGGATGTTTAGAGACAGAGATTTCTAATGTAGAAACGCGAGATTTATCCATTAATCTTGATGCATCAAAAAATTATTTCCTTCAATCAATCCGTTTTGATAAAGAGGTGCACAAGATATAATGTGGATTTCTGTGATTCATTGACTTGCTGACATTGCAAAGTTGCACGAGGACACTAAGAAATGACACATGTTAGAGGATTTCTTTTATCTTGGACTTTAGAGAGAATTCTCTAACATTTTGTACTGACACCTTTTCGTTGTGAGGACCACTTGCATATCTTCTTTAATTTCAGCGCCTTTTCTCCTGAAAAGCATTAAAGAGAATATTATGTCTCTCATAAAAGCTGTTAAATGTGCATCGAATATACTCAACTTTTACACATAAAAGCTAACTTAGCTTTGCTGAGTCTATATCTTTATAAACTATGTAATACTAGGCTGACTCAGCTTTTCTTACTCTAAGCCATAACTTGATTAATTTCCTTAGTACACTAAGTTGTCTTCCCTTAAACATCTCAAAGTAAACTTTTTTAATTAAGAGTCTACTTAGTACTAAATTAATTTCACTATTCTAGTAAGTTTTTTATTTCCAAAACTTTTTAAGTACTGTGAGGTACTATTAACTTGGTTTCAATAATCTCCCCCATTTTGGAACAAATAACAAACTTGGTAGAAGAAGAGATTAATTGAATAAATAGTTTAAAGATATAGGAATACTTGGAAATTGATGTAAGACTCCCCCATGCTAAGTGAATTCCTTAGTTAGCTTGGTCTCCCCCATATTGAGTAAATTTTCTTCAATCAGCTTAACTCCCCTATACTTAGAGAAATTTTCTTCGATTTGGGACTTTATCTTACTTCAACTTTTCTTTAACATTGGTCTCTTTTATATATTCCTCCATTGGTTCATAAGCAGAAATCACGTACATTCATAGCTAAATACTAAGTTAAGAAGCTCTTAACTTGAATGGGAAAAAAACTGGTAATATTTCATTGATATTCAAAAAGTTACTTAGTCAGTCCATAAATTGTATTCTGAGGTAAATTTACATTAAGTCTTATTACATATTTTTTCCTATACTAGAGCTATGCCTGTTTGTGCGAATGAGAACGAGTCAGGCTGAGAAGAGGATGGATTTTTCTATTGCTGATGTTGAGGGTGATAATGAGGATGCTTTAGCAGAGAAGACTTGTTAACTTTGCAGTTAGAGTTTCATTTTTAGATACCTTCTCCCCCTTTGTTATCTGGTCTTTCATGATTTGTTCAAGACCGACATTAAAGGAGTCTAAAGAAAATTGAAAATCCTCCTGTGTGCCAATTATTAGAGGAGAAATCTCTTGCTCCAGCATCTCTTTTCCCTTGGTCATTAAGTAGTCTTAATCATTCAAATCAGTGATCAGTAAATGAGGGCATCTACAAAGATGTTTGATCTGATCGAACCCTTGGCATGCGAAATGTTGAAAGCATTACAACATAACTCTGAAATCTAAGGTAGATAATGCAATCTTCAACTTAGCTTCCATGTCAAGGATCCTTAGGCCAATTGATGACATACACCTTATGGTGTAGTTGATATCCTTGGCATCACAAATTCCAGTAGTCACCAATTAGTTCACATTCTATTGGAGGTCTTCTATCTTGACCATGAGCATTTAGCTTTTCATGCACTGAGAGACCATTGTCACCTTCTTTATGGAGTAATCCATGTTGTCATTTACTTCCTTGCAAACAACATCCAACTTGCCTGTGAGGGATTCAATGTTCAAATCAGGCTATTTATCAACTTTCTTGGTGATATCATCTACAAACTTGAACACCCTATCAATCTTTTTGTCATATTTGACTATAACCTTGGACATGCTTTCTAATAGTTACACCATATTGTGCCCTATCCACCAATCTTTTGGCGCTCTCCATTGCTAAATGGTTATTAATCACAAAAAACCTAACTTTAATTTTCTCAAACTCCTTGAAGTAGATAGATTCAAAAGGTATGCTTGAATGTTCATCGAGCTTAGGGAGCTTAGCCTCTGACTTTGTGGATAAGTCCGTCAATTCCTGGGCAAGTAACATTTAGCTTACTACCTCATCCAACTAAACATTATACTTGAGTGTGGGGAATTTCTTCCTGGCCAACTCTCTTATCTGTGCAAATATGGTTAAATTAGCCAAGTCCTCTTAGATTGGCTTGTTGTTGGACTCAGGTACTTCATTGGCTGTAAAATTTGACATAGTACCATCATCACTTGCTTTTCCATGTTGAGAAGAGTTCTTAGCATTAGAAACTTCTCTAACCAGAGAGGTTAAAGGGGTAGAGGATGGGTTAGAAGAAATGGTTGGTTTAGGAGTTTGTACAATTGAAGAAGTGGAAATTGGTTTAGATTTTATAGGAGATGGTATTATTTTTAGTTTGGGTGTTTGGTGGAGGAGAAGAAGTGGTATTTTGAGTTTGAGTTTTAGAGGAAAAAGAAGGTAGGGAAAAGGAATCTTCAATTTGGTTAGGAGAGAAAGGTATATTTACTAGGGAATTAACAATATTAGGAGTGTGAGCACGGGATTTTACTCCCAACTCGTAAGTTTGATGATGAAGCTGTAATTTTTCCCTTGTTAGCTTTTTACATTTTGTAGGGTCTTGAAATCATCTGGAAGTCATCTGCTTTGTTTCTTTGGGCCTCTTCTTCCTTAAAAAGCCTAAATAAAAAGAAAGCGCCAGCCTGGAAATGCCATGTCATTAATGACATGGCCATATTGCTAACGATATGGTTGATATCGTTAACGACATCACCCCTGTCATTAATGATATCAGCTCTGCAGCATAACCAAAATTGTACTTTATGCAATTTTCAGGCCAAAAAGCCACTCCCCCCACATGCTCGGACATGTTCTCTCAAAAACCAGATTTTTACTCTTTTCCTAGGATATGGCACACTCCCTTTCACATGGGATCAATGTAAAAAGTTGAAAAAGTGAAAAGTAGGAGATTTCCTAAGTTTAGACTCCTTCTAGAACATTTCTTACTAAGTTTTAACTCAATAGAGCTTAGTTTAAGTGTTCTCAACAAGCATCTTTACTCTTTTGAGGTGTTTGGTCACTTAGTTCATTTTCGATCAATTTTCAAGTTTTAAGCTCTTTTTCAAAGTCGATACTTGATAGAAGAAGGATTATTACCTCCTTCTTCATCTTGTCAAGACTCACATTCAAGAAGTATTCACTTCCCTTAAAGAGTAAATATCTACTCTTCATTTTTGACAAAACCTCAAACCTCAACCAAAGAAACAAGGACTTTTCGGGGATTTTTGTGGATCGAGCGAAGTGGATTCATGCCAACGGGGTAAGCCTCTAAGTTCCTAGAGTCATGTCTCACTTATTTGTATCATATATGTATGTTTGAGGTGTGAAAAATGGAAAATATAATATTGATGTTGTTAATGGCATCGCAATGTCGTTAACGACATTACTTTCCAGGCAAAACCCAGGAAGAAAGTTCGTATATATTCCAAATTTCGATTTATGTTCAAGAGGGTCAGTGGTGACCATTCAAACCTAAAATCTATGTTTTTAAGTAACATAATACATATGTTTGAAGATTTTACGAACCCAAAATCATTTCGAAAGGTATTTGGACAGTTGAAGTTGGTTTCCCTTCGCTAGGATATCACTATATCGACTTTAACGGTTTCCCTTTCAAAATGAATTTAATAACACCATTATTTATGTATTTGGACTTAGATTTATTTTTTTTCCTATACTATGGAAGTGTGCTAGGAAACCTTAATGAAGGGAATCGAAATTCCGGGATAACCAACCCAATAAATATCCATGTGGTATTTTCACTAATAAAATGATTAAATAACTTATGTGTATAAAATGAATCCTTTTTATAAAAAAGAAATTTCAAACTTCTCGATGTTTTAAATTAGATTGCTCGGGTCTCACAAAAAATCAAAACGAACATACTTGCAACTACTTGTGATGTGCCGTATTTGTGCTAACCTTTGTGGATGCAGGTAGTCTAGGATAAATGTATGCTACGATTTAATTTCCTTCGGGTATGGCTTTTAATGTTAAAATCAAATGTAACATTTGTTAGATATCGATGTATTTTTAGGTGATTGTATCCCTTAGATTTCGATGTATTTAGGTGATTTGTAAACCCCCCATCCCAATGATGTAATTAACCCCCCGTAGATTAGGCGCATTTAAATTTCCTACTTGTTTACTTTCCGTAATTTACTTACCGTATTATGCATGTGTGATAAACTATAACATAAATAAAAAATATCTAGTTTAGTTGGAATAACATAATCGTGGTTTCTATCAAGAATAATTTAACTAAAATGATGAAGAAATAGGTAACTCATCCGAACCTGAATGTCCATTCTATGTTATGGATTAGGCAAACGGATCTAAGCTATACCAAATTTTCCCGGAAGAGCTGATCTGGGTGGCGACTCTAAAACATAGACTAGAGATTTTGGTCTCGAGTCTTTTCAAACTTTAAAATCATTTTCAAGTAACTCCTTTCCATTTAAAACAATTTTTAAAAAACCCCACACCCTACCTTCTAGAGCAAGCATCTCGCGGTGATCGCGCGGGTTCGAATGTCGTCCACTCACAGTGGTGACTCTGCTGGGGACATCTTTTTTAAACTTAAAATGAGTTTGAAAGATTTTAGATGAATTTTGAAAAATCATCAAATGAGTTAATCCACAATTAAAATATTGAACAAAAGCATGTGCATTAGATGGCTTAGCCTTTAAGATTAGGATGCCACTATTACCGTGAAGCTTGCGAAAGTATCATTTGCGACCCCATGGCGACCAAAGATACTTGGCTAGTGGATCACTTTTTACCATATCGCATATACCTCCCTCGTTAGCACCTATTTGGGGAGAGGTTTGGAGTGTATCATAGTGCAACAAGAACCTTCTACATCAATAACCCATGATCGAACTCATATAAGGAAATCGTAGATACTTCCCCTAGGTTTACCAAAACAAATGCATCTTTCATGCATGTTCGCTCCTTAATACTTCACTATATTAGATGATCCAAGCCTATATTTAGAAGCCTAACCCTTATACGCGGAAGATATAAGGTTGGAAGTGATATGTTGTGTGCTATGTGTTATGTGTTCATCACATCACCATGTTTATTTCGTGTAAAACATCATGCTAACCCACGATTTATTGTTCAGACATGAATTATACACACACATGTTATTACCCCTACCTAGACATAAGAAAACGTGATGAGACAGCGTCACCTAGGGTTAGGGCCACCCTTGGTTGTGATAGTGCTTACTAGGCACTTGAACCTTTATCCACTTAGAATCATAGACTTCTAAGTAGTAGGTTATAACGCACCGTTCAAGCCAAACTCGAACCTAGAATTAGAAGACGGGACAAGGTAGTGTTATCTAGGGATAGGATCATCCGTGGTTATGATAGTGTCTACTTAGCACTCGAACCTCTATCCATTTGAAGTCGTGAGCCGTCTGGTTTAACACTTTGTTTTACCCCGATATCACTTACCTAGGTGTAGATAGACATAACGAGACAGTGTCACCTAGAGTAGGATTATCCATGGTTATAGCAGTGCTTGCTCGGCGCTCGAACCTCTGACTATTTGAAGTCATAGGGTATAACACATTGTTTTACCCGAATTTGAATTTATCGAGAGCAATCCATAGTGATTAGTTCTCAAAATCAAAAGCACATTATCACTTGGATAATACATGATCCCTTGTCATTTTTGGTTTGTTTGTTCCAAAAGAATTGGCAAACTTACAACCTTCTTTTGCCAAAACGGCTTCCCTTTACTTAATGCCACACAGACAGTATAGTAAACCTTAATTATGGTTAGTTTGTTTCAAATGGATTGACAAACGTATCCCTTTCGCATCCCTGTGATGTGATCCTCCTGAAAACTTTCAAATAGCTTATTACCACACGGGTAATAAGCAACCCTTGTAGATTTGTTTCAAAAGGATTGGTAAACCCACTTATCTTTTAGCTAGTTCCCTAGGCCGGCAACGCTTTTGTTCATCATCATAGCATGCTAACCCTTGTGTCATAGCCATTACATGAACATTTCACGCATCAGTATCAAGTCATTTAAGCATGCATTTCATTTCTGATGATGGTTGATTATGTCTACTTAAGTTAACGCTTGGAGGAGGTCAGCTCATCAGCTCATTTGGATCTCTCCCACCGTGGCTCACCAAGCAAAATCGTTCATTAAGGGTTTTTCACACATGGATTCAAGCGAGGATTCAGGTTCTGATTCAGGTTCAAGGTTCGGTTTGGGGTAAAGATTTGTTTTAGATTCAGAGTAGATTCTCGAGATGGTAGAACAACAGAATATTTCAAGGGGGAGTGATCAGCAAGTTCAAAATAGGCCTGTGGCTTCGCAGTTTGGGTTAAGTCAAGAGATAGCCAATGCTCTCAGTGTAGTTCTCTACAATGACTAGTTTGCCCAAGCTATGCAATTCCACGCTCGTCCAAGGTAATAAGAGGTAAGGCAATCCGATAAATAGCTCATTGGAATCTTCAAGGTCTCACTGTTGCCAGCTGTCCTATGGCTAGGAGGCTCGGCTCTGCTCTTCACACAATCCATTGGCAAGCTCAGCATAGGAGGCTCTCAAGTAGTCGGTCAGTTATAGTTCCCCCCCAGATTGGGATAAGCTAGTTTCAGCATGGACTAGGTCTCAAGAAGCAGTGGTCAGGCAAGAGTAAGGGAAGATAAGTTGGTTGTGGATTAGTCAGTTCTACAAGGGCAGTCGAGCTTTCAGCAAGGTTTTCAGCAAGGTTATTAGCAATTTGCAACAATGGTAAGGCCAGGAGGGCCATCTTTAGGTTTCATCCCCCAGCACAAGGTTTCCTCCCCCAGTCTAAGGCTATTCCAAGCTTTCAAGCTCCATCATTTGGTTACTGCGCGAATTATAATGCACTGGTAGCACAGCATCCGGGTCAATTCTGGGCCCAAACAAGTTCAGCACTTCCTCTCCTAGGGGTCCTTCCTACCCCCAAGGTCCTTATAATCAGTACGGCTTCCAAGCTAGGTCGGAGATTGTCCATTCTACTTCCCAACCCAATATAGAAGAGCTATGGTAATAATTCTTAGCAACTCATGCCACTCAGTATCTAGGTTTCCATCTTGGCAGTTATTCATTGCCCCCAGTAGCACCAAATGATGATTGGCTCCCAGAAAACTTCTCAATGCCAGAGCTAGTAAAGTTCAAGGGGGAAGGAGATCCCCAATACCACCTGACCAATTACTAGAGGGTGATGCAAGATCATCGAGTCAGTGACAAAAAGCTGGCTGAGATGTTTATAGTGATGTTGGCAACTCTGGCCAACCAGTGGTATAATAACTTACCCATCAAGGTATCTTATAATTGGGAGCGACTCTCCAGAGCTCTAGTAGAGCAGTAGAGCAGTACAGCTTCAACTCCCTGATGAAAACTATGATGCAGAATCTGGAAGCCATGAGGTAAAAGCCTGGGGAGATGTTCAAGCCATACTACATTCGATGGATGGCCATGCAAGTCTTGTTAAAAGATCTTCTCAGTCTGTCAGAGATGATAGTGAAGTTGATAGCCAGGGCTCTACCCATATTCAGAAAAAGATTAAGAACACATACCTTTTCCTCCTACAACGAAGTGTTCGAGAAAGCGGAACAGATGGAGTGGATTGAGTCACTTGAGATGCTCATGGTGCTGCCCACCAGCAAGACGTGGTTCAAGAAGAATGACTCGGGATCATCAACCTCCAACCCTTCACAATCTAAGGGTAAGTAAGCTGTAGTCTAGTTGGTCCAGTCTGAGTCGGTTGCAGTTGTGAGATTATTAAAGAAGGAATGCAATGAGATTTCTCCGTATGAAGCCAATCTTGGCTTTCTCTTCACTAAGCTGCGGGAGCTAAAGAAATTGGATAGCCAGAAGACCTGGTCACCACATTGCAAAGATCTTTTGAAAGCCATCTAGAAGCTGGTTAAGGATGGAGTGGTGGCGGAGCTAAAGTTGAAACCAAGCATGAAAACCAACCCACTCCCACAATTTGATGGAGAGGTGAGGACGACAGACTTCAGGTTGAAGGAGAAGCAGGTTCTGAGGTGCATCAGGGAAGCGACTGGGGAATTTGTTATGGTGATAAACGCGGGAATGGATGAGAGGTGTGTAATGGATACTTTGGAAGATGGAGTTAGTTCTATCGGTTATGGTGGGTCCTTTCAACGTAAGGACCCGGATTTCAATATGTGCGGGATGCCCATGTTTAATGGATGTTTGCCACTTTTCTACAGATAAGTTTAATAATTTTTACGCAAAGAGTTTGGCTAAATATCAACTATGCAAAAAACTTGTTCACATGAAATATAGGTGTTGTCAATACCCCTTATAAAATAGAAAAATGATGGTAACTGCAAGTATACAGTTGCGATGTAGATTTAAAAGATATCGATCACACAAGGAAGGACTAGTTCAGGAATCGAAAAGAAAACGATGCGAAGGTGTTTTAAAATAATTTTGAAGATAGATTTGGTGAAAGTTGAAAAGATATGCAAATAAGAAGAGTAGAGTAGATATGCCTTTCCTAAA